>RJWJ010008004.1:0-55099 GCA_004363605.1 Indri indri | reverse complement strand
TTGTTTGATTTTTTCTTGTTAATTTTCCTGAGTTCTAAGTAGATTCTAGTTATCAGCCCTTTATCAGATTTGTAGCATGCAAAAATTTTCTCCCATTCTGTAGGTTGTATATTTGTTCTTGTGACCATTTCTTTTGCTGTGCAAAAGCTTTTTAATTTGATCAGGTCCCATTTATTTATTTTGGTTGTTGCTGTGATTGTCTTTGGGGTCTTCTTCATAAATTCTTTGCCTAGGCCAATGTCTAGAAGAGTGTTTCCAACTTCTTCCTCTAGAATTCTAATAGTTTCACTTCTTAGGTTTAAATCTGTTACCCAGCGTGAGTTGATTTTTGTGAGAGGTGAAAGGTGTGGATCCTGGTTCAGTCTTCTACATGTGGCTACCCAGTTCTCCCAGCACCATTTATTGAATAAGGATTCTTTTCTCCAGTGTATGTTTTTGTCTGCTTTGTCGAAGGTTAGATGGCTATATGAAGATGGTTTTATATCTGGGTTCTCAGTTCTGTTCCACTGGTCAATGGCTCTATTTTTGTGCCAGTACCATGCTATTTTGATTACTACAGCCTTATAATAAAGTTTGAAGTCTGGTAAATTGATACCTCCCATTTTGTTTTTATTGCCTAGAATTGTTTTTGCTATGTGGAGTCTTCTCTGGTTCCATACAAAGCGTAAAATTAATTTTTCTACATCTGTGAAGAATGATGTTGGTATTTTCATAGGGATTGTATTGAATCTGTAGATCACTTTGGGAAGTATAGACATTTTAACAATGTTGATTTTGCCGACCCATGAGCATGGCATGGTTTTTCTAATTTCACTTAAGTTTTGGTAACCTTGACCAAAACTGTGTAAGGCATTATTATATCTTTTTTCCAGATCATACAACTGAGGCATGGAGAATTTATGCAATTTGTCTTGTTTACCTTGCCCATAATTTGGGGGACAATATTTAAAGCCTATGTTTGAAATGTTATTTTCCCTCCCAAGTTAATTATATTAATCCGTCTCACTACATCTTTGTAAGTCTTTTCTTTTTCTCAATCTTCCTACTGGTGTTTCTTATCCACTCCTGTAAGCACAGCCCCAGCTAGCACTTTGGACCCAGGGTAATCTCTATAAAGGCCAAATATAAGAACCGGTTCATCCATGGCCAACTAGCTATTCTTCAAAGTTGTCTTAATGCTTTTCTTCTCTGGTTTTGTATCCGGTTTCCAGGAGACACCCTCATTTTTTCTTATTCCCTGTAAGCAGATCCCCCTTTAAGTCACAGATTGAGAAATGAAGCCCCCACTTGATTTCTTCACACCAGTACGTGCCTTGCTGGCACAAAATTTCCTCCAAATATGTTTTTGATATCAGTTTTTTTGGTGCTAGTTAACATTCACCTATTTTTATCATTAGAGGCACAAAGAAAGGTTTTTGAACTTCCTTAAGAGTCTTGTGTTGATTACACTATGAAGGAGACACACTGTACATTCTGTTTACCCTCTTCTGTATGGGTGGAGGTAGGAAAATCACCACCATTGAAGAAATTTGGTCTCAGAAAGAAGGATAATAATAGGCTCAGACACCAGAGTGGGGAAAAAGAGTCAAATGCTTAATTACTTGATATAGGATACAAGTAGAACCAGAAGTAGGGTACCAGTTACTTACATTGCCAGCTGTTTTAAAATAAGTGTATTAACAGGAAATATGAAGAATAAGAAAGCCCCCAGATCAGGAAATGACAGCCATTGAAAACATAATTTATTACTCACAGTTCCCAGGAGGAAAGGGCACAACATGCCACAGGAGGCCGCAGCGGGTAGCACCAGCATTGATTAGGAGGCAGAGGGAGAGGAAAGAACTGTGGGAAAGAGCTTTTATTGTGCTTTCCATAGGAAAGAAAGAGTGAGGCATGGTAAGCAGGCTTAGGATTGGCTAGTTTGAATAATTTCAGTGGGCTCTGGGTTGTAGGAGCTGCCCCTAGGTGTCTGGTACCTGGCCCTAGAGTGATAAAGGCAGGTGGATAGTGGCCCAGAGTTTGAGAACCCAATAAAGGAGGTGGTTTAGTGTGGGCTCTGGATTGATTGGTTTGTGTTTGAAAAGTAAACTCACAGGCAAGTTGTTTATTACCTCTAAGAATTGTCTAACCCTAAGAGGAGTAGTCCCTCCAAGGCCCCAGGTGTCGAAGCATCAGAATACAGAGATTAAAGGACACAGTTTAAGATATCAACTACATGACCACTGAGCTGTGGAATGCTAATTTTTTTGAACTTTAATGTTTAAAATTGTTTTTATTTAAATTTTTGATCTTTATGAATTATAATTTATACATTTATTATTTTGATATTTGTTAATATTTTAGAAGAAAAAATAATCTCTTATGAATAAAGAAGCACTTAAGAATTACTAGGTAGATTCAGATATTACTTTAAAAATACTTGAAAATCCTAATATAAGTAATAATTATTAATTTAATAAATTCATCACATGCAGCATCATTACGACACTTGAACAGGATATGCAAATTTTACGGTCCATTTTCAAGGATATATGAAATTGTTGGCTATTGTTTTGCATAATAATTGCCATGAATAGTAAGCATTTGGCGTAAGTGCTGAGGGTTGATTTGCATTAATTGAGACTTTCTGAAATTAGTGTGTGGGCAATGAAAGAAAAAAATGGTCTGGACCCTGGAGAGTAGACTGTCAGGGAGAATCTGTCCTCACCTTACTCCAAACTGACCCTTGACCCCAGCCCTCTTCCCTGCTCTCAGGGAAGTTTTTCTGACAATGCTGCTGTCCCCATGGTTGCTAATCAAATGCTGCCAGAAAACATGAATGCAAAAGGCGGTTATAACTCTGTGTCTCGGGGAGAAAAGGCCTTGTTCTAGAGTGTGGGATAGCACTCTACTTTGATTAAGTACATCTTTTCAGGCCCTACAATCCACATTACTGTTTACAGTTTTCTATTTTAGGAACTCAGAGCTAACTTATCAAGGGACCCAATGTCAGAAGCTATTGTCAGAAGTAAAGTCAGTGCTTCCTAACACATGTACCTTTTTCCTATGTCCTGTAAAAGAGTTTATGACACCCAGCTATACTTCTGTGTGCTCCCTCTCTTTCCCAGGATGGAGCTAATGAAAAATTCCCCTTCACTCTAACATTTTGCTCAGGCAGAATTTTAGGGATGCTTATGCAGATGGAAAACCTCGTGACAGTCACAACCTTCTAGAACACTACTTCCAGAAGTGGCTGTTCTTCTCACATTCTCCTGAAGCCTGGAAAATATACACTGCTTGGAACCACAGATTTCACTTCAGAAGAATAAATTCCATACTACACAGAAAAGCAAATATACATATATGTCAGGGAGTTTCAGACTTACAGTCAGAGAACTGGGTTTAAATTCTAATACATAAGAGATTAATGGCAAATCAATTGCCTACCCTTGCTGCCTTTTCCTGGTCTGGAAAATGGGGGAAAACGATGAACTCCCCATTGTGATAATCCAGTAAGATAAAGTGTAGTTAATTACTACCTACTCTGTAAAAGGTGGAAAGAAAATGCCCCTTAGGGAAAAACTTCAGGGTTCTTCTTTGCCCAAAACTTTCCTTTGTTGAAAGACTTGTAGCCAATGTCTTAAAGAGGAAAGTGTTTGAATGTTTGTTTTCAATAGAATTGAACAAGTTAGGGTACAAGGCTAACACTCACAGTCAATCATGGGTAGAGGAAAAGCTGAAGAAAGAGACGACATGGTGAAAGCTTTAATAAGAAAGGGTAAAAAGGTTGTATCTCTAAGGCTGGGAAGCAAGGAAAGAGAACAGGGAACTGGTTTAGTAGAAGACACAACTGAGAGCTGCATTGCCCAATAATGCCATACAGGTAAGGTACAGTTTTTCCACTAAAATACTTTCAACAGGGGGTTGCATTCAGCTAAGGATTATGCTTTTTGTTTACTTCATCTGCCCAGATAAACTTTCGAATTGCTGTGCCAAGCACTGTTTCCTTATAAATTAAAATAGGCAATTTTCTTATAAATATTTAAAAGAAATCACCATATTATGCCTTAATATAGCAGTACACATATCAAAGAAAATTTCTGTGACCACAAATACAGAAAAATGTGTTTAAATATGCCCCACATCCTCCAGAACTATGTAAGTACTACAACAGCTTTAAATAGGTCCTAGCAATTTCTGGGACAAGAATTCTGTTACAAAAACACAAACTTCATTCTTTAAAAGAGATGTCAGTCAACCAAAGACATGAGTTACTTCTTCAAAAAAGTAGATCACTGAAATGGAAAGCTAATACACACACACACACACACACACACCCCTACACGCACATGTATATGAACTATATATGTCCACTTAAACAAATATATACAAATACAGATATTACATAAAATCTAAAATTTAAAGTATGAGTATTTCCCTTTCCAATTCCATATTATTTTAATGTAATTTTCAAGAAGACTTGTTCCTTTTAAAGAAGTACTTAGATGGGCATTAGAACAATCTATCTGAGAAAAGGCAACAATAACTATTCTCAAGGCCATTTACAGTCCTTATTCTTTGATTTACTGAATATATAGTCTGTTAATATGGTGAGAAATTAGACAAATGTATGTTTCCTTAAAGTGGATGATTGTTTGAAACAAATCGCTAGATCAACTGCTTGTGTAATTGTAAATATCTCTTATAAATTAATCATTTTTCCACACTATAAAACCATTTGGAACTTAAATTTTCAGGTTTTTATTCCCTGATTGACAAGCTATTTACCAAAACAAAGCCCCCACATCTCTGTATACAATAATTAAATGCCTGCATACACTTTGAAGATAAAGCAATGATTGTTATTTGAAGGAATTATTTTAGGAATAAGCCCAACTACATTAAGTGGATATGTAGGTGTTAAAGGTGGAAATGTGCCTCTTTTCCACCCTGTAATATCAGCTGTAATGAGAAACACTAGTTTTAAACACTATTAGTCATTAGTTGGCCTTTATTCATTCTGGAAAAGGCCATTAGCAAGAGCTGGTAGCTACTAGAAATGCAAAGGTGTTCAGGAGCTTTGCTGATTCTGTAATTGCCCATACTCTTCTCCTTCCTCTTTCCCTTCCTCAGAATGTTCAACAAGAGACCAAATAGTCTGAAGTGCCCAGAAAGAAGAGGCGCCTGCGAATGAGGAATTCTTAAAGCTCATGAGTAAATATTCACTGTGAGTGTTATTAATGTCTTCATTCACTTATTCATTCTTCTATCCATTCAGTCACCGCATATTTGCTGCACAGCTGTTACAGGTGCAAAATTATGGAAACCAAAAAACATGTCCAGTTTTTTACTTCAATCAACTCACACTTTAGTAGGCATATAAGTAAGAAATACTACCAAATCAATGAAGAATTAAATTAGGGATATTTTCCTATAAGGCTCCCCAGGACAAATAATTAAGATATTATCTCAAAATAATACCTTAATAATTAATTATTCTTCTTGGTGTACAGTCTTATGACCTGTGGGTGTTGGAAACTATCAATGTGCATAGGCAATTGGAATGATTTATGTGGATCGGGACCAATGATGAGCCTCCTTTGCCTGATGGAAATTGAATGAGCAATCATTGTAAGGCTAGCCCCACGCTCTATCCTATCCTCATCCCTGAAATGGCTGATACAGAAGAGATTTTTATATTAAGTAGAAAAAGCATCTTCTCCCCCTGTCCTGGTAACCTGGTTTTCTATTTTTAGAGATCACATTTCAAAAGTAAAATTCACACCTTCAAATGCAAGTCAGAAAAACAAAAAAATTTGTTTGCCAAAATAATCATTCTATAAATCTAGAAGTTACCCAAAAATGGATTTCTCTGTATTTTTAAAAAGTTTTTTTATTTTTAATTATTATAGATACATAATTGTTGTACATATTTATGGGGTATGTGTGATATTTTGATACAAGCATACAATGTGTAATGATCAAATCAGGATAATTGGGGTAATCATCACCTCAAACATTTATCATTTATCTATGTAACATTCCAATATCACTTTTTAGTTATGTTGAAATATACAACAAATTATTGTTAACTGTAGTCATCCTATTGTGCTACTAAACGCTAGATCTTACTCCTTCTATCTAATTGTATTTTTGTACCCGTTAACCTTCCCTTCTTTCTTCCCCACCTCCCTACTACCCTTCTCAGACTTTGATAATCATCATTCTACTCTCTATCTCCATGAGTTCAATTTTTTAACTCCCACGTGTTAGCAGGAACATGTGATATTTGTCTTTCTATGCCTGGCTAATTTCACTTAACATAATGTCCTGCAGTTTCAACCAGGTTGTTGCAAACGATAGGATTTCATTCTTTTTTATGGCTGAATAATATTACATTGTGTACGTACCACATTTTTTTTAGCCATTCATCCATTGATGGACACTTAGGTTGATTCCATATCTTGGCTATTGTGAATAGTGCTGCAATAAACATGGGAGTGGAGATATCTCTTCAGTGTACTGATGTCCTTTCTTTTGGATATATATCCAGAAGTGGGATTGCTAGATCGTATGGTAGTTCTATTTTTAGTTTTTTGAGGAAACTTCATGCTGTTCTCCACAGTAGCTGTACTAATTTCCATTCCCATCAACAGAGTGCAAGTGTCCCCTTCCTCCATCCTCACCACCATTCATTATTGTCTGTCTTTTGGATAGAAGCCATTTTAACTGGGATGAGATGATATCTCATTGTAGTTTTAATTCGCATTTCTTTGATAATTAGTCATGCTGAGCATTTTTTTCATACACCCGTTGGCCATTTGTACACCCTCTTTTGAGAAATGTTTATTCAGATCTTTTGACTATTTCAAATAATTTGATTAAAACCGATTTCTCTGTATTAATTTTCCTCTATCTAATAACAGGAAAAAAAGCTAGAGAAAGTATGGACAACTTACAAATACATCTTTTAATCATTGAGTGTTTACATTAATTAACAGACTTTAAAATCAATGCCAAATCACCATAACAAATACAATGTTGTATAACTTTCTTCATTAAAAATTTAAAATTATGAACCAAAATTTTCTTTTTAGTTTATTAGAGACTTGAGTTCCTACTGTTGGTAATGCTTTAGAAAGATTAAAGTGATTGACTTCTATAAATTGGGTTCTGGATTCCTAAAAGTACTATTTCTTACTTTTCTTTATGCAGATGCTATGTAATAGCTAAAATACAAAAGAATCAGAGATGGAGTAGGTAATACGCATTTGAAAATGTGTAAAGGACAAAGATTATCTGGGGAACAATGGGAAAGAATGATGCAGGAAAGCGAGAACGTGTGTTAGCTTGGAAGTTTAATTTCCATTTGGAAATAGGAAGAAAAACAGATCATTATTGAGTTGCCACCATGAGTCAGGTCATATTATAATATTTTTAATTCTCATGGGAGCCGTATAAGAGAGTATTTTTCCCTATTTTACAGATGAAAGAATTGGGTTTAAATAAAATAACCAAGATCCCAACAAGCTAAGAAAGCAATCTACATGTGTATGATTCCAGAGCCTGCCTCCATTTCCTTCTAGATAGCAGATCAGGGATTGGATAAGAACAGCTTTTTCTCGAAAACAGGAACTATTTGTATGTTGACATCAGGAGACTCTAAACAAACTACGAGACTGTGATTTATTTTTCAATGACTCACTGATGTTTTATTCAAAATGTCAAATAATCCTATTATTTTTTGCAATGATCTTTATGTTCTAATATGGGAACTTTCTCAATGTAACCAATGTTAAACCACTGAAGAAATTAGGAATTCTTGTTTTGTTTGGGCTCTTACTGATACACTTTCCAAAGACTATTCAAATAGCACCTTACTCTAACTGTAAAATGCTTCCCACAGTATGAGAAAATTAGAAGATATTAATGAGTTCATGCATGTGATGTCCTTTGTGTTTTCTGAAAGAAGGGGCTAAGTATAAAAGTGACGGTATTCTCTTTTGTTCCCTTTTATTTGATGTCTGGCTTAAGTTGACTGAATGTTTGCGGCTGGCTGATTCTGTTAGTCACCAGAAAAATGAAGCTATCCTTTCATGGCTAAATAAGAATAGAGGTCAGTTAGTGATTTGACTTCCACCTCCAGGCTTCCAGGAACAGTAATTGTTCAGTGATGATCTGATTTCCACAGCTTTAGTGTGTATCAAATGGTCCTACACCATGATGTTAAATTTATTTTATCAGAATTCAGAAGTTATTAATAAGAACATGGGATGTGAGCATCAGTGAGATTGTAGTGACAAAATTTGAGAGCTACCTTTCAAAAATCCAGGAGGCAAAGGGAGAACAGGGAGGGGATAAAAGTAGCTGTTAATGGGCTCAATAATATTCCAAGTGTACATATTTAACTTCATAAAGCACTGAAGATGTCACCAATTTGGTGACCTGGAAGACAAGCTCATATGAAGAAATGTCTTATTGACAAGGGAATGGTTTATGTGTAAATGGACTTTAAAATACATCACAGATTGTTTGTATCTGGTATCACATTACTTGAAAGACTAATTAATTACACAGTTCATGATTAATAGGAAATTCTTTCTCTAGATCAAGAATTTTAACTTTAATATCTGGAATTGCTAATTTTCTTTTACTCAACTACTCTCAACCTCCCTCGATCCTATTCTTCTTTGTTCTTTCTCACCAGAGTCATCAGCCTCTCATTTTCTACTGGTTTCTTTCCATGAACATTTAAACGTAAGCAATGTGTTATTTTAATAAAACAAACAAACAAAACCCTCTTGACCCCACACACTTCTCCAGTGATTATTCAATCTAATTCTTCATAGCCAATTTTTCTTGAAATTATATTCTTTGTGTTTCATACACAGTAAATACTCACTATGTATTCGTGCAATCAGATAATGTTCTGCCAACACTTGAGGCATTCCTTTGTTTTAAGCCTTATTGCTTGCATCATGATTGTTTCCATTTTATGTATCAAGATTGTTTTAACGCATAGATGACTCCTAAATCTACACTCCCAGGTTATTGTCTGGTCTTGCAATTCAATTTCATATATATCCAACTATCTGTTGGACTTCTTCACCTGGGTGTCTCACAGCACCCACACTCAGCTTGTCTAGAACTAACTCATCATTTCCCCCTCTAAATATATTTTTCTTTGTCTTCCCTATCTCAGTGAAAGGCAGTTTTATCTACTTCATTTTCCAAGCCTGAAATCTGGAAGTTATCCTTTATTCCTCTCTGCTCCTCACCTCTAATATTGAGTTAACCACTGCGTATTGCCAGTTTTATCTCCTAAATCCTAAATAGATCTCTTTGATCTGCCCATTTCCCTCTCTCTCACTTTATTCTAAGCCGTACCATCAGTGTCTCCCTGGATTACTGAAAATGCCTCCTAACTCTCTCATCCATTCTACACACTTGATCTAGAATGATCTTCCATGGTCTTCCCCTGCCAAAATCTTTGCCCATTTCTCTTATAATAAATGATTAATTCTTTAGCACAGCTTGCAATTCTCCACCGGCATCATTTATCCCTCCTAAACCAACATATTCTATAGTGACACTGAGATACTTTCCATTCTTTGAACCTACCATGCTCTTGTGTTCAGACCTTCAAGCATGCAGTTCCCACTCTCTGGAACACCTTTTCCCCATTCTATCCCCCTCCAACGTAAGAACGTCCTTCAGGTCTTAGCTTCTTTCTGGAGGCCTCCCCTGGTTTGTCTAGACAAGTTTAGATTCTCCTTTATGTACTTCTTCTAAGTTATTATTCAACAGACTTTAATTCTTATATACTTGTCTATCTTTTTCAATAGAATTCATAACTTTTAGGAAAAGAAACCATATCTCTTCTCCACCCCACTCCATCCCCAGATTTTAATACAGTGCTTGGCAAGTAAATGGGTGCTTAATGACATTTGTATATAAATAACTATATCCAAAATAAAAAGTAGTATCATTTAAGCATACTTGAATAAACAATTCTTAGTAGTAAATTGCATCCTTTCCTTCTGTCAGAAAGCACAGATTCAGGTCCCTCTGGAGAATATGACCAAATAATTATTTATCCATATCAGGCCATTTTTGAGAGCAAAGCGGATAATATTAATGAATTATAGGACAGCAGATAAAGTGGGACTCTTGCATGCAAACTAGGAAATGTGGTCACCTCCCTTAGGAGTGAGGCAGATAACGTAAATAAAGCACAAGCACATCTGCTTCTTTGGTGGAGGTAGGGGAGGAGTTTTATTGATCTGGAGATAGCAGGGACTATGCAACTCTAGACAATCATTAGTATGTAAGAATCTAGATCCAGTCTTATTAGATCTTCTGATTTGTCAAGAAAAACAGAAAATCATTATTTTATCCAAAATATTTTGATGTTTTAATGTTGATAATGCATTAAAAATAATTCTTAAACAAAATAGTTCTAAGTATGGGCAGAAGTTAAAATTAAAGTATGCAATTATCTGCACAGACGCGTGAATACCAGTATCAGCCACTGCATGGGAGCAGGGTACTCCGAGAATTACACCTTCAGTTGCTGAGTCATGGAGAAGGTTCAGAAAGTCCCAGGAAAGGAGCCTAGGCAGCCAGGTATTAGGAAGACACTAAGGAGGCCTAAAAACAACTTAATATTTTAATCCCAACATGGCCACACCTAAATATCTATTCTGGTATAGATATTAGGGATACTGGTATAAGGCCTTCCAGGGTGTCTTTGTTATTTCTGGAATAGTGTGATAATTTTTATTTTCCGACTCACTCATTACACAATCACTTCCTAAATGCTGTCTGTGTTTGATTTGCTTCTATAATAGGTAATAAGGATTCAGAATTTCATTCACCCTGCCTCCACTGCATAGTTTTACTAGTCATCTGAGAAGCAGGTATCATTAGCTGCCAATGCCAAAATCATGAGTTTGGTGACTATAACTTGGGTCAGAAAGGTTTAGCACAGCTTCCACTTCCCTATCCATGACTCCTGACTCACAGTTAGCAGTATCTGTCTAGTATCCATGGTTCATTCTGCAAGTTGTTGCTTACTCTAATAATAATACATAAGGAATGGTTTTAGTATCAAGGACCGAATGAGTCAGTCTCCAAACAGCTTGTTTTATTTGTATTCTCCGAATGTATATAAAACAGATTTACAAAAATGATTATGCTGAGAATATAATCAAAGAATGAGGAGCCACAAAGTAACTTTAATATCGTCTAGTCTGGCCTCTTCATTTTACAGATGAGGGAACTTCACCCAGGGGAGGTTGAGCAAATCCCTGAAGGTCATACAACTTGCAAGATGCTGTGTTCAAAGTTCTTTGAACGCTACCAGAGTCTTGAGCATTCAGCCAATTGATGGGCATGGAGGTTATCCAATTTGGGGTTGGAGGGAGTTTGGGAACCAGACACAATTAACAGCTGGTTACCAAAGAGAGATTTTGTTTGCAAAGTGGCAAAGTAAACTGCCAATGACCTCACCACAAAGCAGGGGCGGACTTCCTGCTGAGGCATTAAGACTTTCTCAGTCATTTGAGGAACAAAGTGGCATTCACAAGGAAATGCCCCTGACCACAGAGTCACTGGGTACTGGAGATTTTTCAATCTTAATTTTGTTCTTTTATTTCTATCAATTTGCAAATTTTCTGCTGTAGTCACTCACCTCCTCCCACACCCTCATTTCTATTCAGTTTAGACCTCTTTCCCTTTTGTTTTCTCCTTGATGATTTTTATCCTATTTTTTGCCACCACTCCCCATAGTATTCCAAAATGTTTTTGTTTTCTTAAATTGTTCTGTGTAAGATTCCATTTATCTCCATGCTTCCACTGAAACCGGGGGTTCCTGTGCCAGAACCACTTCCTTCACAAACTTCCAAGTAATCCCTTTTTATTCTCCTTCCTGCCTCCTATTCCCTTGCTGACTGAGTCATCCAAAGCCCAGGTCACTCTTGACTTACCCTGGACTTCTGTCTTCTCTGTCACCAAGATTGTTTCAAAAAAAGAAGCCATCTCCTCCTCTTCACGTCAGTTACCACCACCTTAGTTTATACATCTAGGCTTCCTAACTCAAAATATTGTAATTGACTCTTGAGTGATACCTCCACCTCCTCTCCTTCCCATTTGGCTCATTCTCCACATGGCCACCAGAATTTTCTGTTGCCACAAAGCTGATAATGTCACTACAGCACATGTGTACTGTCACTTCCAAGACAAAGTCAAATGCCTTAGCAGTAAAAATGATTTGACCTAGTGAATTATATGCTGTCTATATTTTGACCTAGTGAATTAATTTTGATGAACTTATTCTTAAGAAATATTCAGAGATTGAGGGCTGGGTGTGGTGGCTCACACCTGTAATCCTAGCACTCTGGGAGGCTGAGATGGGAGGATTGCTCGAGGTCAAGAGTTCAAGAACAGCCTGAGCAAGAGTGAAACCCCATCTCCACTAAAAATAGAAAGAAATTAGTTGGACAGCTAAAAATATGTAGAAAAAATTAGCCAGGCATAGTGGCACATGCCTGTAGTCTCAGCTACTTGGAAGGCTGAGGCAGAAGGATTGCTTGAGCCCAGGAGTTTGAGGTTGCTGTGAGCTAGGCTGACGCCATGGCACTCTAGCCCAGGCAACAGAGCAAGACTCTGTCTCAAAAAAAAAAAAAAAAAGAAATATTCAGAGATTGAGAGAAATGTTATTTTTAATAACATTCTCTGTAGTGTTATTTAGAAGAACCAAAAACAACAAAAAGAAAGAAATTGGAATGTTCTTAAATAGAAAAACCATTTTAAATTTTAGAATATCCATAAAGTGGATTATAATGTAATCATCAAAAACTATGTTTATAAAAATTTCTATTGACAACCAAAATGGATAAGCCTACTATAGTTTAACTGCCCAACTGATTATAACTTAACCTTCATACAGAAAGTAATTACCTGAATAGTGTGCAAAAACAGGCAGATTGGAGACGGAAAGTCAAAACTGGAGGAAGGAACTCACATGAGTGTGATTTTCTTGGGATTTTTATTTCTTTTCTCTTATGGAATAGACCTGGTACTGAACTCCCATCATGGAAATGCGGTGGTGGCACAGACATGACTCTAGGTAAAATCTAATCATTTTGGCCAGAGGATTGGGCTAAGGGTCTCCTGCAAGACAGAAAATGTAGGGGGATCCAATAGAAGAGAGAAGTGAAGAAGGGAATTTCCTAATTCTATATATGAATCAGCAAAAGTCTTGAACTCATCTCTGAGCTGTGACTATATGGGAAAGACCCAAAGTAGTATAGAAAAAGTTTAAAGAATTGAGCTGCAATATAAAGTACCAACCCCAAGTTCCCGACTAATCCCTGATGGCATATGAGTGACACAGACCCAAAGCAAGGTAGCGAAGGTTTGGAAACTAAACTTATTGAGACCACTACCAAAAAAGGTGAGAAAAAAATTGTGATAAGTCCTTAAATAGATCGAATGCCTGCTAAAACCACAACAAAAAATTAACAACATTGTCAATAGGATTTTAATAGAGCTTAGACTCTCACAACATCATGTCTAAAATGTGTAATATATAATCCAACAATACTCAACATACAAAAATCCATAAATCTAGTAAAAAAAAGATGAATTGTTAAGCAAAAATACAATCAACAGATATTAACCACATAGCAACCCAAATGTTAGAATTACACAGAATGAATTTACAGCAGAAAAAGGGAAACAAGAAACAAGAAATGGAGACCAAAAAAATATATATAGTAATAAAAAACAAAATAATAATCAATCTAAATAAAACTATTAATATATCAATAATTACATTAAATGTAAATTATCTAAGCACACCAATTAAAAGACAGATTTTTCAGATTGATTTTTTTCAATTAAAAAAGACAGCTATATGTTATCTGTAGGAAACTGATTTTGAATATAAAATAATAGGTTAAATTTAGTACAAGTAAAAAGATATATTAATACTATGAAAACACTGTTCAAACACAAAAGCTAGAGTGTTTATATTAATATCAGACAAATAGACTTTAGAACAAGAAATATTATCATAATCTAAACTACAACAGAACAGCCAAAAAAGAACAAGTAAAACTCAAAGGAAAGGAAGGAATTAATCAAGATAAGAATGAAAATCAATAATCTTGAAAATAGAAAACCAATAATAAAAATCAATGAAACTGAAAGCTGGCTATTTAAAAAGATCTATGAGATTCATAAATATCTAGCAAGAATTACCAAAAAAAGAAGAGAGAAGTTGCAAATTATCAATGTCAGAAATGAAAAAGGAAACATTCCTATAGACATTTAAAAGATAAAAAGAGAGTATCATAAACAATTTTACGTACATAAAAATGACAATATGGATAAAACAGACCAATTTCTCCAAACATAAAAGCTACCAAAACTTATTTAAGGTGGAATAGAAAACTTGAATAGCTCTATATCTATTAAAGATACTGAATTTATAAACACTTTCCAAAAATAAAAAATTCCAGGCCAAGATGTTTTCACTGATGAATTCTAGCAAATATTTCAGGAAGAAATAAAACCAATTCTACACAATACCGTCCAGAAAATATAAGAGGAGGAAACTCTTCCCAAATTATTTTATGAGACCAGAATTACCTTGATTCCAAAATAAAATAATATTAAAACTGTAGATCAATATCGCTTGCAAACATAAACACAAAAGTTTTAAACGAAATAATATCAAATTGAGTCCACTGCAATATAAAAAAGATAGTACAGCACATTCAAATGACGTTTGTTCTGGAAATGCAAGATTGGTCCAATATTTCAAAATTAATCAATGTAATTTACCGTATCAACATTCTAAAGATAAAAACACATATGACCATCTCAATAGATTTAGAAAAAGCCTTTAAAAATTCAAGATGCATTCATGATCTCAGCAAACGAAGACTATGAGAGAAATTCCTGAATTTGATAAAGTTCATCTATCAAAATACATACTTAGATACACACATAAAAAACTACAGCTAACATGGTGATACTCAATGGTGAAAGTCTGAATGTCTTCCCCATAAGATGAGGAATAAGGCATGGATGTTCACTTTCATTTCTCTTGTTCAACATCATACTGGAAGTCTTGGGCAGTGCAATAAAGTAATAATAAGAAATAAAAAGTATACAGATCAGAAAGGAAGAAATAAAACTCTATTTTCAAACATGATTATCTACAAAAAATAATACCAAGAAATCTACCAAAAGCACTTATTAATAAATATGTTTAGCAAGGTCACAAAATACAATGTCAAATATGTCTATAATTGATATCTGAAATTATAAAACACTGAAGAATAAAAAAATTAAATATTTGAGAGATAAATCATGTTATTCATGAATTGGAGAACTCAGTAGCATTAGGATGTCAGTTCCTCTTAGATCAATCAACATATTACAAACAGTCAAATTCTCAACAAGATTATTTTGTGTGTATTAATAAGCTGATCATACAATTTGTATGAAAAGGCAAAGGAACCAGAAGAGGCAAAAATTATTTGAAAATGAAAAATACAGAGGTGTCATATGATTTTATTTCAAAACTTACTATAAAAGCCACAGTAATAAAGAGAGTGTAGTATTGGTGAAAGGATAGACACCAAGGTCGATGGAACAGAATACAGAGTCTAGAAATTGACCCATACAAATATGGTCAATAGATTTTGACAAAAGTGCAAAGTCAATTCAATTGAGAAGTAATAGTCTATTATACAAATGGTGCTGAAACAACAGAGTACACATGCAAAAAAAAAGTGGACCTCAGCGCATATCTTACACCTTGTACAAAATTTAACTCAAAGTAGTACATAGACCTATACATAAAAACTAAAGCCATAAAACTCATAGAAAAAAGTACAAGAGAAAGGTTTGTAACTGTGATTAGACAAAGAGATTTTAAATACACCAAAAATGAAAGCCATAAAAGAAAAAAATACATAAACCAACTTCATCAAAAACATAAACTTTGCCCTGTTAAGAGAATGAAAAAGCAAGCCACATGCTGGGAGAAAATATTTTCCAATCACATATCTTACAAAGGACTTGATCCAGATTACATGAAGAATTCTGAAAACTTGATAGTAGGAAAACAAACAATCCTATTTTTAAAATGAGAAAAATGATTGAACAGCAACTTCACTAAAGAAGAGATATGGATCCAAATGCACATGTAAAAAAAATGTTCGACAGGATTATTCATCAAGGAAATACATACTAAAACTGCAATGAGATACCCCTTATGCACCCATTAAAATGGTTTAAAAATACTGACAATATCATGCGCTGATGAGAATGCAGAGCAACCAGAACTCAAATACCTTGCTCGTGAGAATGTAAACTGGTACTGCACTTTGAAAAAACAGCTTGCCAGTTTGTTTTGAATTTAAATTAGACTTACATTTATGATCCAGCAATCTCACTTCTACATATTTACCCAAGAGAAATTAAAACTTACGTTCACACAAAAACCTATGTGAATGCTTTAGCAGCTTTATTCATAATTGTCAAAAACTGGAAGCAACTCAATTGTCCTTCAGTTGTCAAATGGATGAACAAATTCTGGTGCATTCATGCAGTGAAATGCTAATCAGCAATGAAAAGGAACTCGGTAGTGAATGGCAACGACATCAGTGAATCTCAAATGATTTCATTATATGATATTATGGAAAAAATACAGTGATGATTGCTGGTTAGTGATAGATTAGTGGTTGCCAGTTTTCAGGGCTGGTGAAGGAATTAACAACAAAGGCAAAATCTAAGGGAATTTGAGGGTGGTAGTGAGGAAACTGCTCTGTATCTTGATTACGGTGGTAGTTGTGAAACTCTGTATTTGTCAAACCTCACAGAACCACACACTAAAATGAGAGATCTTTACTATATGTAAATTTTTAAAGTAATAAACATTTTTGAAATATGTTTGAAAGGATGCTTAATTATATGGGAAATTTTTATTTAAAAAATCAAGACTCAAAATTATTTCTCAATTTTGTGATGAAAAAAAATCATTAGAAAAAAAGTAGAAAAATATACTTCAAAACATTAGCCCCAGGAGCCTCAGGATAAAGAATTTATAGGTTAGTTTTATTTTCTCCTCTTTTTTTCTTACTTTTCCCCAAAACCATCTATAAAGAACATATATGAATTTTAAAATCAGAGAAAATTGACCGTATTTAAAATAAATGATCATGACTGATAACTGCCCACTGGATTTCTCCAAATAGCCCATAGTCTTTTTTTTTTTTTAATATGTATGTACCAAATTAAATCCTTTTCCTCACTACATCCTCTCTTCTCTTTATTTCTGCTGTCCCAGTGAAAGGATAATCATATATCCAGTCTCCCATTCCTCAAAACCAGAATTGATCTTTGGTCCTTCCTATTTCATGTCTACCCTCCTGACTCCACCTATTCTTCTCAATTCCCTGTTACTTTAACCTCCTAAGTTTTACTATTTTGTAAATTCATTTCTTCCCACCTCCACTGGTACTACCTACTTATGAGGGCTAATTATCTTCCACTAGAACACTGCAACATTCCATTATGTTTCTCTTTGTTCAGAATGGTCTTCCTCCACTCAAACATCCACACCACCATCAGAGTAATCTTTGCGGAAAGCAAATTTGACTGTATAGTTCACCTTCTTTAAACATATTGGTGGCTACTTCTTGCCTGTAGAATGAAGGTCAAGTTTCCTAATGTGGTGTATGAAGTTCTCCATTATATTAGATATTTCTAAGTATTTTATAATTTAATTAATAAATGAATAAGCAAAGGGACATGACATATCCTTGGAAGGTATATTTGTGGAAGATGAAGCATAAATAGATCACTTATTGAGGACTTGCCACCCATATTATCCTCACCTCCTCAACTAACAAGCTTCTCCTAAGTTTCTGGAGGAAGGAGGTGAGAAAATGAAAGTCCTGCCACAAGAAGGTCTTTACTCAGGTAAAGTCAGCTCTGTACGTATTCTGGTGTTTTCCTAGAATCTATAAACACCCTTTATTCTTTATAACTTTCTTCCCTCAGAACTCAACTAGGGAAGGAAGTCTAAAAACGGGCCTAAACAACTACTGTCCACTGTTGACAGTCATACCCCTATAAGCACTCGTAGGAATAGCAGATAAACTAAACAGGGTCAAAAAGATATCTCAACTTTCTGTGCAAAGAGAAAACTTAAGGTTGCTATGTGATTATAAGTCTACTTATTTAATGATATTGCATTTATACCTTGGTCTGTTAAAGTAGCATTTCTTCTGCTTATTCCCATTTGCAATTACATGATCTGATAATATCATAAAAATTTGGTTATTATAATGTATTATAGCATATCAAATACCATCTCTTTGTATTATGGTTTTATACTTCATTGTAGACGTGGACATGAAAAAGAAGCATAGATCAAAATTAGATAGGATATCAAGGCAGGAAATGTGCCCAAGATAATATTCATTCCATTAGAGTGGCATTTAGATTCTAGAGTCTCCATCATGGCCCTTCCCTTACCTAATGGAGGCTGAAATGGAACAGACCCTTGTTTATTACACATTTCTTGGAAGGCTTTGTGCTGGTCATTTCAAAACATGTGCTTTCCCAGGAATAGAGGCTTCAGACTGGTAAATGGATATTTCATATGAAATTTTCTGGATTTTGTTTTAACTCAAATTTAGTTTTATTGTGTTTTATCAACAAATAATATTTTGTAATTCAGTTGCATTACACATGTGATCTTTTTCATTATTTCCTTTTTGGATATTCAATAAAAAGAAAAGTAATAAGTAGAAATCAACAACAATAATAATATTGTGTGAGATTTGTTCAAGTAAATGTAGTCATAAATGGCATTGAATTTAACATTCAAAGTAGAACTATAATCATGCCTTTGTTATACTATGGTTGTCAAAATGTAAGATGTGGATAATTATTTTAATGTGTATTTTTTAATAATGACAATTTTTAGTTTTCAGTTTAGAAAAGTAAAAGAAAACAAAATGACCCATAAGTTCAGCTAATGACTGTCTTTTTAAAAATTAATTAATAAATAAATTTAAAACCAATATATTCATATTGGAGGAATATTCAAAGAGTACAAAAAAAGTATATAATGAAATGTAAAACTACTTTTCTCTCTCTCTCCACTGTTTATTGCCCTAAATGTAATAACAGTTAATATTTTTTGAAATTCAAAAACAGTATTTCTCCAAAAGAAATAGATACTCTGTTTCACTTTGATTTTTTTTAACTTTACCATTGACTTATTAGTATACCTCTTCATTTTATGCCTTTAATGTTTGATCTAGGATTTACTAGACAGCTTTCATGTAGTATAGTCTATACAGCTTTCATGTAGCATAGTCTATACCAAATAATATTAGGCTTCATGGCATATATTTCCTTCATCATGTCCTTTTCTTTGTTCTTGTCATGTTTTATTTTTTCAAATGTTATAGAATTTTATGAGTGTAAAGTTATTTAAAATAATCAACTATCCATTAAAGAAATTAAAAATGAGAAAAATATCTTTTATATGTATCCACATACTTAAAATTTTTAGTGGTCTTCATTCCTTTGTATCAATACAAATTTCCATCTGGTATCATTTATTTTTCTGTGTGTGTGTGTGTGTGTTCCAATAAAACTTTATTTGCAAAACAGGTAGTAGGCTGTATTTGGCACACAGATTATCCCTGATTGATAGGTTAAGGCTGAGGGTAGAAGATATTATTGCAGAACTGAACTCACCAATAGCATTGAGGGTGAAAAAATCTTGAAATAATGGTGGCCAGGCAGTGTCACTTAAAAATCAGAAGCAAAATGAACGGAATTATTCTAATGAACAGCAAGGTTAGATCTGCAACCAGTAGAGCCTGACGTGCAGAAAGGTTTGGAGATGTTTAATAAAATACAGTGTACCTAGGGGCAAGGTAGATGGGGAGCCCACAAGGGTTTTGCTCAATTTATACAATCAAGAGAAATCAGATAGATATTTAGGAGACTAGGAGCAGCTAACCTAATATACAGTCACATGCTATCATTTATTTTTAATGAAAAGTTATTAGTAGTGCAGGTCTGGTGGTGATTAATTCTCTTAGCTCTTGTCCCAAAAAGGTATTTATCTCCCTTCATTGTTGAACAATATTTTTGCTGGATACAGAATTCTATGTTGACAGGTTTTTTTTTATTTTAGAATTTTAATGCTATTATTACTTTGTCTTCTGGCTTGTAAAATTTCTGAAAAGTCATTTGCAGTTTATTCATCTGTATGTAATGAATCTTTCTTCTCTGGCTGCTTTCAGGATATTTTCTTTATCACTTGTTTTCAGCAATTTGATTATAATGTTTGGTATAGTGGTATCAGAACCACAGGGGGAGCTTCTATATCTTTGAACCTCCCCAGATGATTATAATATAGCCAAGGATTGAGACTGGTCTAAACCAAAGACCAAGGAGTCTTTAGGTTAAGTGCACTGGTGAATCCTTAGAAATAGGGCACTGCAGGTTATGAAGTCTGTGGCTGGACTGGAGAGCATTAGAAGAAGAATCTTGGGTTATGGGATAAGAATATTTGGAAAGTAGAGGATGAATAAAGAAGAATATAAATTTGCATACTTATAAAATTATACTTCAAGTACCAGTATTTACTCCATCCCTTGGAAGTGAGTAGATATTGTCAAAAAAGCAGAGAATCCACAGGGAGATACCATGGATTTAAGCTCAGTCTTGTCCCCTTACAAACTTCCTGACTTCTAATAAATTACCCAACCCCTTTCAACCTGATTTTTAGCATCTGTAAAGCAGGAATGATAATTTTTAAAACCAAAGAGTCACTGGGAATGGAAGAATTACTGGAATGTCCATGTTAATGCCACTTACTATGAAATTCTGAAAGGCTTCTCAAGCTGAAGTCATTTTTAGTTTGAGGACTTGTTCACAAATCCAGTTTCAAAATAAGGGTAGAGACAGGCAAGAAAGAAGTACAGTGATGATGAAGAGCAGAAACAAAGGCATGTGGAGGCTGGTATCTGAAGTAGTGTCCCCATGGTTCAAGGTTGAGAAGACAGACAGGAGGGAAAAGTCGAGTTTAGATCCAGAGGGGTTTTGAGGCTGAAAATGATAACATAACTTTTTCTGAGACAGCTCATAGGTGAGACAAATGGAAGCTGCACTGCAGAGACTAAAAGAACTGAGTTCCCTGGAAAACTGCCTTTTTCCTTCCATGAAGCACCTTTCAGGAACATCCTTCCCATGCACCGCCCCACTGTGTACAATGTTCCATATTCATAAATGAAGGCCCTACCTTGGCTGTTGTCATAAGGCAAAGAAAGGAACCATCCTTTCCATTATATCTTCAAATGAGGGGAAAAATTTTTCTAAATAGGATGGCTAAAAATTTAGATCGAAACAAGAGACTCCAAAAAATAAAGAAAAGTAACTTCAACTTAATGCCCATGAAGCGGAGGACTAAAGCAGTTCATGTTTTCCCAAGGCTCACATTTCTAGCTTGGCTACAGTATTTAGGACACTATGTCTGTAAAATTGAAAGTAATAAGAAGCAACCTGTAATAACACATTATGGTCTGTTCATCTTCAGATGTCTACTTTGCACTGAAGCATTCGGTTGAAATTAATTTGACCTTCCATCTGTGAAATTATTGTTTTCCGTGGGTTTGGTCACATGATTATTAAGTGGTGGTTTTAGTTTCATCATTTTCTTTATTACAGTTTAATATCAGTGTTTTATTATCTATGTTGAATGTAGGACTGAGGACTATAACCACATTCATCATATTTCTACTATGACAAAGGATTTAATGAGCTTCACATAAAATGCTACCTTGAGAAAATGTCACAATTAAACCACACAGTTGCTTTGAATGCATAAAATTTCTTATGAAAAAACAAAAACCAGGTACGCCTGAGTATTGTCATTGTGGTTGTCATTGTTATGACTGTTGTTTAGTCACCCCACCTCCCTCATCTCTATGTCCATTCATTGCTTACAGCTCGCACTATATGGTCAAACTCAAAATATATATTCAGTAGATGGAAAAGAATGTATGAAAATAGAAACTCATCCTGTGACCACATTTTCACCTTTAAAGGTGTGCTCATTTATTATCTGCCTTCTACTTTTTTACATTTCAAGCCCTTAAGCTTAAAAATATTATAGGAAGGTGTTTTCTATACTCTACTGTTAACATTTTTAGTGAGAGCTGAGAAATTTCAAAAATATTTTATGATACACATTGTCATTCTCTTCATTTGGCTAAAGGAAAACAAAAATATAAAACAAATTCAAAAGAAAGGACACCAAGAAAAATAATACTATTTAAGCAAATGCCAGGTGAAATATCAGCTTAGTCTCCCGAAGCAGACACGGTCCCAGCCACCCCGTGTGTGGACAGAGTACAGAGCTGAGGAGCTGTCTGGGATGCTGGCGCTCTGGCACAGCTTTCTCAGACTCTGATGCAAACTTGCAAAATAGGTCAGACTTGGAGGCACACCAGTTACATGCATATAATTATTATGGGAAATTTATGAGTTATTTACTCAGCAAGCTTGAAAATATCAAAGGACGAATTTGGCTCTTATTAGCATGAAGCCTTTTAAAATGACACTCAGGAAATTCTTTTCTGCTCTTTTATTTGCAGTTCATCTCCTGAGTACCTTTGTACCACATCGTGAAATTACAGAATCACCCACAAATTTCATCCTCTTCTTTTAGGCAAATATTGACTTTACCTGTCCTTCTAAGCCCAAATACTTTGGATGGGATGGAAATGAATGTCACATTTCTCTTTAGTGCTGTAAGTATTTGACAATGAGTTGGCCTCAGGTGATATGGCACTAACCATAGCGTCAGTCACGAATTTTGGAAGGCGGGGTCCAGGTCCAGGGAGTAGTTTCATTGTTTTTTTTTTTTAGCTCTTGCTTGAAAACTAAGGCTGACATGTGGTGATGTGGCATTGGAACTGGGAGTGTTGTCACATGCTGAAGAGCCAGCCTACCTCAAGTGATCCATCCGCAAACTGTCTTCTCAAGGATGAGCTGATTCAAAGGGACTTGGATTCCACTGCAGAGGTTCTGTATAAACTTTCCTTTGGGCAGAGTTCCCAGGTGTGAGAGCTGGTTAGCTCAGAGTTTGGGCAAACTTGCCTGGAGCCTCCTGACCGTACGGCAGTTTCTTCTGGGAAACCTGCAACGCCTCTCCTCTCAGCTGCCTGCAGTCCACAGAAGCTACTGGAAGGGAGGATAAACATTTCTTAGGAATTATTGTGGGGTTGTCAGAACTAACTCCTTCCGCTGGGAGATGAAGCATAACAAGAATGCTGAAGTGGAAACGGGCACAGAGAGGAGAAAAAATGAAACTTAGCTAAAGGAAAATATCCTAACGCCAAGTGGAAGAAAAAGACTCAAAGTTTTCTTAGCAAAATAATCACTGGAAGGGTGTGAGATATTGTGGAGCAACAAATAGAGTCAGGGAAGAAAGTCTGATGTTCTCATGTGATTTTTGAGACCAGTTTGATCTTGGAGAAATCGATTAGATTTTCTGGGTTTCATAATGTGTTTCTTAATAATAACATTTAGGAAGTGTTTTGGAGTTAACGGACAATGTTTTTACATACATTTTATCTTCTAATCATCTCTATAATGCCATAGAATGAGGATGAGGGGAAGGAGGAGTGGGAGAAACATCATTCAGCTGATACTCTGCATCAAATTCTGTTCTAAGTGTTGTAAAGATACTCACTTAATCCTTTAATGACTTTGTGAGGTAGGTACTAGCATTAAACCCATTTTTTTTAGAAGAGAAATTGAGGTCAAAGAGGTTACATAATACGTCTGATGACACTCTGTCAGTGGGTTTGGGAGATAGAATTCATACTCAAGCAGCCTAGTTTCAGATTCCAAAACCAAATCCATAATTATTGCTATTTTCACAGGACAACAATAAAAATATGATGATGACGAAGAAGCAGTACAAAAATAATGCTGCAGAGATTAAATCGTATTTCTAGACCTCAAACTGCTTTTCTCTTATAATTTAGGCATTGCTAAGAACTATGTGAACTCACGTCAGTGAGTCTGTATAAGGAGTGGCATCAGAGAACCCGTGCACCTTCCAAAAGTACATCAGAATGCCTACTCTGAATGCTGGGGGAAGTCACTTGCAAGATAAGAAGAAAGTGGGCACTATTGTTACTGTTCTCATTGTTCAGTTGAATAAGCTGAGGCTTCCTAGTGCTTATTCACACAGTATAATGAATGGAGTCCACAATAGTAACATAGTTCAATCTTGTTGATAATGCAATACAGTGCAATGTTCCATGAATATCTTTCCAACTGACTGTGATCCACAATTTCCCTCTCATTACAGTAGCTGGAGAGTCATTTACAGACATTGGGGAGTCATTGTAACTCTTCCAAAATACTCTTTCCTCTCATGCGGTAGGATTTCCCTTTCCTACCCCTGGAAGCATGGCTATGTGACATATTTCAGCTAATGAAATATAAGCATAAGTCACATGTATCATTTCCAAGCAGAAGTTTCAAGAGCCAGTGTGTGTGTGTCGTCATGTTATGGAGACCAGCAATACCTCAAGGTAGGTGCTAAATCAGCCCAGGACCCCAAGTAAGGAGACATGGAACAGTATCCACTGCTCATCTGCTTTTGATGTCTAGTGTGTATGAGAAATCATCTTTCGCTGTAAGTCACTAAGATTTGAAGACTGTTGTTATTGCTGTATAACTTGGCCCTTGCTGATATGCAGCCTAATAACTGTGTTATTCAGGGTCAGTGCAAGAGCCAGAAACCATTCTACATATTATTTTAGCAGAAACCTTATTAACAGAGTAAATTAGGTGCTATAAAATCACTGGAAAGTTTAAAGGAGAACAGTTTAGGTCAGAGGGTGCCAAACTGCAGCCTACTTGCAGATCAAACCCATACCTGCCATCTGTCTTTGTAAATGAAGTTTTATTGGGACATAGCCATCTCCATTTGTTTATGTGTTATCTATGAATTTTTTCAAGCTACCACAAAGTCGAGTAATGGCAGCAGAGACTATATGGCCCACAAAGCCTGAACTGTTTACTATTTGGATCTTTACAGAAAAAGTTTTCCTATCTCTGGTTTAGGCTAAACTTCCTGTAATGGCTTCCAAAGTATTCAGAACCAACCAACTTAGGAAGCTACTACTCCTGAAGCTACAACTGGAACTTTGCCAGAAGAAAGAAGGCAACTATGTCCCCCGTCTACCTGCTCATCAACAGAGAGAAAGCTGGAGAACAGGCACTGCGTATCTGCTGCATGAAAATTGTACATTTCCAGAATAGGGAAGACAGCCTATGCCTCACTTCTGCCTCTAAAATCTTGTGCAAATGAACCTAATTGGTAGAAAATCATTCTCATCAGGAATTTTAGCTTTTTAGCTGGAAGAAAGCGTAAAGGGAAATTTTTAGCTTTCCAGGTTTTCATCTAAAAGTACAATGAAAGGGTTATTAAATAAAGCAACCCAGAATATTTGGTTTACAGGTACTGTCTTGCTGTTCTCAGACTTCTGGGAGAGTCCATCTGCTTTATGATTGCACATGAGTGCTTGCAATACACTCTTCCTTATTTAAGCAGATTTGAGTGCATTCCTTAGAATCACGAAAGAATAACTTGAAATCAAGCTACCAAAGAATAGGTATAATACCTCAGTTTTATAAAAAATGTGCATAGATGTATACTTTACATATTCAGTTATATATTAATCACAGTGGAGTTCCCAGCTGACAATAAGTGGTTAATGAATGAATGTTACATTCAGTTGTCAAAAACCTTGTCAGTCTACCCATTTCCTTCTATATCAGATAAAATACTCTTCACTTGAGTTCCAAGAAAAGTCATAGACTGGCCCTATTCTATCAAACCATGCACCCATCAACTCTTCAGTCAGCTTTGCTGACTCTGCCCAGGCTGGTCCTGGCTGCATACTGTCCCATAAACTCACCATGTTAGCACGCCCCTCTGTGCCATCCCAATGACATCCTCCCTTTCTTCTTTCCTTTTTCTCCAGCCTACCCAAGTTCTTCAGAGCCAACTTTTTGAAGTAGTCTATGTTTGTTGTCTCAATTTCACCCTGACACTCATCTCCATCAGTCCAGGGGACAGCAAAATCATCCGTGTCATTGGTTTTGTGAGCATTTTGTCATGTCACTTGACTTCTCAGCCACATTGAAGCCACTGACTGCTCCTACCTTGTTAAAATGCTCGTGGTGCTTGTTTCTGCGATGACACCCTTGCCTAGTGTGCCCCTTCTCCTCTCCACTGGCAGCTTGTTTTCTGCCACCCAGGTACTGCTGGTTTCTCAATCCTCTCACTTCTCTGTGTGTCCTCTCCCTGGGTGAGTGTGCCCAAGCCCGCAGAATAGACTACCATCCTCACCCTGATGATTCATTTGGTTTATGTTCTAGTTATGAGGACGATAATTCTCTCCCACTCCTTCTGTTTCCTTCCTTATGGAGGGATGTCCACTAGTGCAACACCTCTGCCTTCTCTATAACCCCTTCTTGTTCCTTCCCATGGAAGGAGAGATTATTTGTTAAATGATAGTTTTGAGAAGAATAAACCAAGAATGTTTGCATCACACCTTCTTCTTTCTCTTTAGAAATAAAGAACAGAGGACATATATTCTGTTCTCTTCCTCCTTTCTGCAAGTTTCCAAACATGGGCCCCACCCAGGAGTGGTGCAACACTGCCTCTGACAGCCTGGGTAAATCTATCTACTCGTGGAGTTCACAATTCGTAAACAGTGTACCTGCAGTCAAAAGCTACATTCACCACTGTCGGTCTTATCAGCAATAAAAAGAGTTTAGTCCTCCATCTTTCCTTTTGATTTATGTCTCACTTAAATTTGAAATTGAATAGCAAAAATGGCCTGTTATATAGGGTCCCCACCCAGCAACTCTCATAGAACTGAGTCCCGTTTTCAAAGCAAGCCCACTCACTTCAGAAATTTTTATTGAAAATAAAATTGTGCTTATAAATTCTACCATGTCCAGACACTATACTGTGTACCTAAAATATATAATATGTATTCTCAATGAACAAGACCACGAGCTTTGCTTCCTTGTTCATTCATGCATTTGGTCAACAATTCTATATTGAGCTTCACTTCTATGTATCTGATATACATCAATTAAAGTGAACAAACTAACAGAAAATTAGATGTATGCCCTTCTGGAACTTTATCTTGTTGGGGGAAGATAAACGATAAACAAATTGCATGGTATTTTAAGTGTTACATGATACCGAAAAAGCAAAAGAAAGAAACAACAGAGAAGGGTAGGGGATAAGGAGAGTGGAGACCATATGGTGATTTCTAACAGGTTGATCAAGATAAGGCTCATTACGTGGTTGATATTTGAGCAAAAAGTGGAAGGAGATGAGTTGTTAACCTGGAAAACATCTGGGGAAACTGTAATTAGGCAGAGGGAACAGACAGCACAAAGGCCCCTGGGCAAGAGCATGGCAAGTAGTGTGCCTTGGGAAGAGTAAGGAGGCCTGTGTGGCTGGAGAGATAGGAGGGGAGATAGGAGATGAGGGTGGACACGAACCTTGGGGCCAGAGCATGTAGCGCCTTGTACTGTGGTGTTTAATGAAATCACTGGGGCTCCTGCATTAAGAATGACTCACTGGGGGCAAGGATAGAATCCAGAACACCAGGAGACGGGGCTTTTGCTGAGAGGGGGTAATGGCTTGGATCAAGCTGATGGCAATAGAGGCTGTGAAAAATTGAGTCTGGTTATAGTCTGAAGGTAAAGCCAACAGGATTCCCAAAAAAAATTGCATATGAGATGTTAGAGAAAGAGAAAAGTCATAGGTGAAACCAAATTGGTTTTGTTTTTTTAACTTTTAATGTTCCATTTTATTTTCTCTTTTGTCTTTTTCACTATACCTCTTTGTATTAATTATTGTTTTACTTGTTTCTTTAGGATTTACAGTTTGTACCCTTTACTTATCATAACATATTTATAATTACTGTTATACCACTTCTCATAAACTAAAAGAAACTTTCAACAGTGTAATTCCATTTGCTCCCATCCTTTGTGACACTGATGTCATATATTTTACTGTTATCTACATTATAAATGCTATGAGCAAATATTTTTACTTTTGCTTTAAACTGTCTGTTGTCCACTAAAAAAATTTAAAAAGAAAAGCATAAGACAGTTCCTTATATTGGCCAATATATTTAGCATTTCCCAAACTCTTTATTCTTTCCTGTAAATCTGAATTTCCCTCTTGTTTTATATCCCTTCCATCTGAAGAACCTCCTTTCGTATTTCTTGTAATGCAAGTCTGCTGGCAACAAATTTTGCCAGCTTTCCTTTATCTAAAAATTTCTTTGTATCTCCCTCATTTCAAAAGATGTTTTCACTGAATATAAAATCTGAGTTGACTTTCAGGAGTTTGTTTCACTGCAACGTGTTATCAATGTGGCTTTCTTTGTATGTATCCTGCTTGGGGTTTGCTGAGTTTTTTGCATCTATAGGTTAATGTTTTCATCAAATTTGGAAAATTTTGGCCATTATTTCTTTAAATATTTTTTTATCTTTTTTTTTCTTCCTCCTCTCTTTCTGGAAGCCCAATTACATGTATTAATATATTATACTTCCAGATATTTTTCAATAGGTCACTGGGCTCTATTCCTTTTCTTTAGCTTTTTGGTAAATCTTTTTTTTTTTTTTTTCCTGTTTCTCTTTTACTATGTCATGTTATATTGTGATCTTATATAAGTTCTTACTTAAAATGTGTCCACGTATATAACTTTTAACAATCTATCCCAATGTTCAGACATACCCTAGTTTCCATGGTGGTGTAGAGGACTTATAAAAAAAGCAACTAGAAATTGTTATAGCTATTTTTGGAAGAAAATAATTATCTATTTCTACCAACAGTGAGCTAAATAAAAGTCTGGCATGAAAATTTTGGCAAATATGTGAAACCTATTGCCATGGATTAGAAGGATGCTTTATATAGCAAATTGAAAGACAGTTTTGTATTGGATAGTCTTTCCAAAATGTGGTTCAACTACTTATACTAATGCATTCAATGATATTTTACTTATTTTGCCAAGATTTGAAGAAAATAGTTATTAATTTGTATTTTATTATTATAGTACAAAAACCTCAAAATAATTCCAGTGGTCACATTCCGATAAATAGAACCAACACCCATTAAAAAGAAAAATATTTACTTCCTATCCTCAACCACCTCCTTTCGTTCTCCCAGATTGCTTCTCGTGAAGGGAGTTTTTGTTACTACTTGTAGTGAGTGATCCACAGACTTGCAGCCTAATTCTCTTTTCCATTTCGCAATTGACTTATAATCATGATGCCTAAATAGGTGCTTAAAAACAAGATTAAAGCCCCAGGTTTTAGGTGCATGAGAGTGGATACATGGCCCAAATGGCAGAATGTTTCTCTGAACTTTATCAACAAAGGCCCTGAGGATGTCATCTTGGATTTTACCTGCTTTAAATAAAGTGGTCATTGGTGGCTAAATTCACAAGTCAGCATTACAGAGACTGGGACATCCAGGGAGTTATAAAAGACAGTGGAAATCTTCTCTGAAGCGACTATGGGAATCAGGCTGTTAATTCATTCTTGAACAATTATTGCACATCCAAAGTAGGTGAGTTGGTGGGGGTAGAGGTAGATCTACTGAACTATATGCCACTAAGGGAATACAAGAAGACATAAAGATATAGTTCTTGGCCTTAATATTCTCAGAATCTATTAAAGGAGACAAGATACCCACAAACATATGCAAGGAAAAGAGACAGAGAAAGATACATAAAAAAATCAAGGATAGAAGGAAATTTTAAAACTTGAAAAAATAGATCAAAATTCTAGAAGGATTTGTTTTGGAGTATTAGCTTTATAATATTAATAAAACTAAATAAAACTAGAAACTCCAGAGCAATAAAACTTTCTGTGGGGTAAACTATAAGACATAGGAATATAAGAGTCATTCATTTATTAATTCTCTCAGTAAATATTGCATCAGGTATTTACTACACATCTACTATCATCATAAAACAGTTGCAAGAGAATTGATCCCAGTACTCATGGAGCTTATGGTCTGGTGGGTATAAAATGATGCTGCACAATTAAACACAGTAAATCAATGTAAGTTCCACTCCTTCCCTTGATTCCAGAACAAAATCTTCTCTTGTTTTTTCTCCCACCTCACTGATTGCTCATTTTCAATCTCGTTTCCTAATTTCTCCTCTTATTTTTGGGCTTCCGAAGGTGAGGTACCAAAGACTCAATCCTTGAGCTTCTTTTCTTGTGTTTGTTAATCTCTGCTTGGACCCAGATTTGGGTTGAATTGTGTCCCCCCAAAATTCTTGTGTTGAAGTCCTACCCCAGTGTACCTCAGAATGTGGCCTTATTTGGAAATAGGGCTGATTCAGATGTAATTAGTTAAGATGAGGTCGTACTGGAGTAGGGTGGATCCCTAATCCAATATAAGTGGTATCCTTTTAAAAGTGGAAATTGGGACACAGACATTCACACACGGAGAGCACATGAACATGAAGGCAGAAATCAAGATGATCCATGCATATGCTGCAGAACTCCACAGATTGCCGGCAAGCACCAGAAGCTAGCACAGAGGCATGTAACAGATGCTTCTTTCTTCCCCACAGCCTGCAAAAGAACCAACCCTGTTGACACCTTGATCTCAGGCTTCTACCCTCCAAACCTGTGAGAAAATATGTTTCTATTGTTTAAGCCATCCAGCTTGTGGTACTTTGTTACAGCAACCATAGCAAACTAATACAGTGCCTAAGTGATCCCATTTAGACTCACAGTTTTAAATAACACCTCCATGCCAGGATCTCCCAAATTTGCATCTTTATGTCAGAACTTTCTTTCATCCTCCAGATTCATATACATAATTGCCTCCTGCAATTTCCATTTGGATGTCTTGAAAACATCTCAAACTCAACATGTCCAAAATTGAACTCTTGATCTCCTCCCAAAAAACCTGTTCACCTATAGCTTTCCCTGTCCTATTAGATGGCAGTGCCATCCTCTTGGCTTTCAGACCAAAATCCTTGGTGGGTGTCATCCCTGTTCCTTCTCTTTCTCCCATACTCCATATTCAATCTTCCAGAAAATCCTGTTGACTTCCCTTTCAAAATTCCTTCAAAATATACTCTTTTGCTCACTATCTCTACTCTTTGACCCTGATCTGAGCTATCAACTCTCTCCCCTGGATTCCTGATACAGCCACCTAACTGAACTCCCTGCTTTTACTCTTAACCCCTAGGTCTGTTCAACATATAAATTGCATTGTGTTGGGCCTCTGCCCAAAGCCTGCAAGGGCTCCTCCTTTTCTTCAGTGGGAAGATCAAAGCATTCACAGTGGCCTATGTCAAGTGGTCTAACACTCAGACTTTTTCTACTCTGTCATGTTCTCTTCCACCACACTGACTGAACAACTAATTAAAATATTTCATATTCTAGAAAGCGTTTTGAGTTCAAATTAATTGCATTGATTGAATTGTCATTTCTGTGAACCTCAGTTTCTTCACTTGTAAAATGAGGTTTAAATAATCCATAAGGATTTTTTCAGTTCTAACACTTACAATTTTTTATTAACAAGAGAATTCATTCCACTATGTGTGGTGCTGACACTATGTTGAAGGAGCCCAAAATGAAGCTACTATTTTGTAATTATAGAGTTGATCTAATCATTGCAGACAGCACACTAGGTAATTTAATCCCTAAAGTAGATTTTATTCAGTTTAGCTGCCCACATTCAGACAAATTAGATAATTAGATAACCTCAGAGCCACTATGTAAGAAACTAGAAATCTTTAGACAAGCTGCACGTTCTGAATAGGTGGATCCACACTTTACATGAAACAAGAGAACAGACACATATATAAGAATACCTACATGTTTGTATATACATAAGTAGTATAAACATGTTAGAGTGCACATAGAGAAAAAATAGCCAAAAAAACTTGATTTAGGCCTTTTAAGATGTGAAATATTTTTTAAAAACACAGCATTAAATTTTAGAAGAGCCAATAAAATCATTTTTATTTTGCTAAAATGTGTTTTATTCACAAATTGTTTTGTTTCCTTTTATCAACTTAAATATTGTTTTAATATTTAAACATTTCTTTATTTGTGAACTCGAAAATGTTTTTAAAGAATTTCTGTTACTCTTCTCTTTTTTCCTTCCCCTCCAGGCACACTGCCCACTTCTGATTCCTGGAGCATATCAGACATATTCTCACCACAGGGCCTTTGCACTGGCTGTCCTGTCAGCCTGGAACACTCTTCCTCCAGGTATACACTTGGCTATCTCCCTCACTGCCTTGAAGTCTTTGCTCAAATGTCACTTTCTTAATGAGATCTCTCTTTTACTCCACCTTCATGATTCCACTTACCCTCTTCTAATTTTTTATCCATAGCACTAAACACCTCAAAATATACAATACAAGTTTTACGTTTATTGTGCTTTTATTTATTTTTGGCCTCCTCTGCACTAGAATGTTAGCTCCCGAAGGACAGAGAAACTTTTGTTCACAGATACATCTCAAATACCTAGAATCGTGCCTGGAATATAATTGGTACTCAATAAATATGTTAAGCAGGTGAATCTGACTAAATTCTTATATATATAAATTTAGATGATAACCAATTAAGTCATTGAAAATATTAAAGTACTAAAATCAGTTTTCAATCTGACAATACTAGGACTGAGATACTTTATAAATATTATACTAATGTATTTTAATTGCACCCTTAACTCGTGATTACTAATAACCTCCTGCTTCCAAGACTACATCTTGAAAATTATTGTCCCATAAAAGAGAGAGCAGATATTTGACTTATTTATTAGCAAGATAATAAATAGCATTGAAAACCAGGGTTGGGTAAAAAAAGGAAAATTTTTCTATAATAAATTTCACTAGCATATTTAGCCAAACACTCTCAGACCATAGAGTTCTTATCATGGAGAAGACCATTGCTCACAAAGAAAGGCTAGGCCAAAATACTTGGTGCCCTCAGGTAGAAGGAAAGAGCCTTCTCCACATTCGACAACAGGAGGAGGTATTTAGATAAGGTAAGGGACACACTGGAAGCAGACACTGCTTACTTATGGGTCTGGAAAAATACCATGACAGAGAACAGTTCTACACCAACATAACAGGCCACAGCACCGGTAAGAGAGTGTGACAACTTGATAGGCAAAGTGAGTGTCTGGCTGGCACTCCTGAATATCCCCAATTTCCATGTGGCATTTTTGATGAATTGGGAGGAGGTAGACCTCCTATGAAGACTACCGTGACTCTCACATTCAAACTAATCATCCATGTTTTGGTGGTACTTTCTGTCACCTACATCAGTTCAGAGACAAAATTCTCTGTAAAGTTCTCTCATATGTGTTTCTCTCTGTACCCCATGCTGATATTCCTGGCTTACTAAGACCCGTGAGGGCATCGGCTTACCACTGCTACTTTTGCCAGGAACCAGCAAAGGGCATTTCAAGAATATTTTCTCCCGATGCCTCCAAAGCACCCAACCCTCAATATTCCAAAGCCTCTTCGTGGAGCAAAGCATTAGCACTCTATCATCCCCAGCCTACTCACAAATCTCAAATTACTGAGATGCCACTGTGTGTGCCTCAAGGTCATGGTCAAATGACAGAAACCGAAGCAATCATGAGACTTGTAGTTGGTATTCATTCTTGCATATGCTAGGAGTGTGCTGGAATGGCTAGACTAACCATAGCTTCATGACTTTTTTCTTTCTTAGTATTTTTACAGCTTTATTGTGATGTAATACATAAACCATACAAGTCACCCTTTAAAGTGATTTTAAGTGTATTCACTGAACTCTACGACCATCATCACAACCACCACAATAAAATTTTTAACGTTTTTAAACCCCCTGAAAGAAATGCCATACCCGTTAGCAATCACCCCCTGCATCCCCTTAATTCCCCCTAGCCCTGGATAATCTCCTTTCCATCTCCACAGATATACCAATTCTGGACCTTTCATATAAATGAAATCATATAATGTGTGGTCTTTTATGACTGCCTTCTTTCACTTAGCGTAATATATTCAGGGTTCATCCATGTTCAATACTTTATCTCTTTTCTAAAAAGTTTTTGTTTTTAATTAACGGACTATTTTTAAAGCAGTTTTAAGTTTACAGAAAATTTCTACACTCCCAGCCCTGCAACTCCTGACCATAGTTTTTTCCACTAACATCTTGCATTGCTGAGGTACATTTGTTACAACTGATGGACTGATATTGGTACATCATTATTAACTGAAGTCCATAGTTTAGATTAGGGTCCACTCTGTGTCGTACAGTTCTATGGGTTTTAACAAGTGCCTAATGCCATGTATCTACCATTATAGTATCATACAGAGTAGTATTGATGAATAGGTAGAGCACGGTGGATTTTTAGGGCACTCTTTCCCTCCTCCCCGCAAACCCTAGCAACCACTGACCTTTTAATTATCTCTATAGCTTTGCCTTTCCCACAATGTTATATAATTGGAATCATACAGTCTGTAATATTTTTAGACAGACTTCTTTCACTAAGCAATATGCATATAAGCTTCCTCCATGTCTTTCTGTGGTTTAATGGCTTAATTCTTTTTGGAGCTGAATAATATTCCATTGTATGGATGTACAACAATGTATTTTTTTTTTCCTATGGCAAATGGAGTTTTCTTTCTTAAGGATCCATTTACACTTGCACTAGTGTTCACTGATGTTTTAAGTTTTGTTCTACACAGTTTGCGAACCTGTGGTACATTTGGCCACATTGGTATTTATTCTTTCTTTTCTTTTCTTTTTTTTTTTTTTTTTTGAGACAGAGTCTCACTCTGTTGCCTGGGCTAGAGTGCCATGGCGTCAGCCTAGCTCACAGCAACCTCAAACACTTGGGCTCAAGCAATCCTACTCCCTCAGCCTCCCGAGTAGCTGGGACTACAGACATCCACTACCATGCCTGGCTAATTTTTTTCTATATATTTTTAGTTGTCCAGCTAATTTCTTTCTATTTTTAGTAGAGACGGGGGTCTCACTCTTGCTCAGGCTGGTCTCGAACCCCTGAGCTCAAATGATCTGCCTTCCTCAGCCTCCCAGAGTGCTAGGATTACAGGAGTGAGCCACTGTGCCCAGCCCCCACATTGGTATTTATTTAAGCTGTTTTAAATGTGCCAACAGAGCAGAGATCTTCTGAAGGAAAATACTCATATAATATTCATATGTGATCTTTTTTTATTTCAAAATATTATGGGGGTGCAAATGTTTTTGATTACATGGATAAATTTTTTTTATGCTTGAGTCAGGGCTATAAGTGTGCCCATCACCCAGATAGTGTTCATTGTACCTGTTAGGCAGGTTTTCATCCCTCCCCCCCCCACCTCTGCTTGATTTCCACTGAATTTTACTTCCCTCTGTGCACATGTGTGCTTATCAATTTTTTCCAGTTTACTAGCAAGTTCATACTGTATTTGTTTTTCCATTCTTTAGATAATTCACTTAGGATAATGGTCTCCAGTTCCATCCAAATTGTTGTAAAAGCCCTTAACTCATCCCTCTTCGTGGCTGAGTAGTATTCCATAGTACACATATACCACATTTTGTTAACCCACTCATGAGTTGATGGGCACTCGGGTTAATTCTACGTCTTTGCAATTGCGAATTGTGCTGCAATAAACATTCAAGTTAAGTTGTCTTTTTGATAAAATGACTTCTTTTCCCTCGGATAGATACCAAGCAGAGGGATTGCTGGATCAAATGGTAGTTCTACTTTTAGTTCTTTGAGGAATCTCGACACTATTTTCCATAGAGGTTGTACTACTTGGCAGTTCCACAACAGTGTATAAGCATTTCTTTCTCTCTGCATCCATATCAGCATGTATTGTTTTGAACTTTGTAACAAAGGCCATTCTACCTGGGCTGAGGTGCTATCCCATTGTGGTTTTAATTTGCATTTCCCTGATAATTAGTGGTGTTGACCATTTTTTATATGTTTATTGGCCATTTGTCTCATCTTCTTTTGAAAGCTCCTGTTCATGTGTTTTGTACACTTATTACTTGAGTTCTGTGTAGATTATGGTTATTAGCCCTTAATCAGATGTATATAGCTTGTGATATTTTCTCCCATTCTGTAGGTTATCTATTTGTTCTGTGCAGAAGCTTTTTTTTGTTCTGACTGTGCAGAAGCTTTTTAATTTAATCAATTCTCATTTATTTATTTTTGTTGCTGTGATTGCCATTGGAGTCTTCTTCATAAACTCTTTGCCTAGGCCAATATCTAGAAGAGTTTTTCCAACATTTTCTTCTAGTATTCTTATGGTTTCATGCTTTACATTTAAGTTTTTTATCCATCTTGAATTAATTTTTCTGAGTGGTGATTGATATGGATCCTGTGTCATTCTTCTGCTGTTCAGTTTTACCAGCACCATTTATTGAATTGGGATTCTTTTCCCCAGTGTATATTGTTGTCTGCTTTGTCAAAAATCCATTATCTGAATGTGGATGGTTTTATATCTGAGTTTTCCATTCTGTTCCATTGGTCTATGTCTCTATTTTTGTGTCAATACCATGCTGTTTTGGTTACTTGTAGCCTTGTAGTATAGTTTGAAGTCTGGTAATATGATGCCTCCAGATTTGTTCCTTATGCTTAAGATTACTTCGGCTATTCAGGCTCTTTCTGGTTCCAAACAAGGTGTAAACTTATTGTTTCTATATCTATGAAATATGATGTTGGTATTGATGGGGATTGCATTGAATCTGTAAATCACTTTGGGTAGTATGGACATTTTAACAATGTGGATTCTACTGATCCATGAGCGAGATACATTTTTCCACTTGTTTGTGTCATATGCGATTTCTTTTCTCAGTGTTTTGTAGTTCTCTTTGTACAGATCTTTCACCTCCTTGGTTAAGTATATTCCTAGGTATTTTATGTTCTTTGTAGCTATTGTGAATGGTATTGAGTTTTTTATTTGACTCTCAGCTTGACTGTTTTGATGTATAGGAATGCTACTGATTTCTATACATTGATTTTTTAACCTGAGACTTTGGTGAATTTACTTATCAATTCCAAGAGTCTCTTAGTGCAGTTTTTGGGGTTTTCTAGATATAAGACTATATCATCAGCAAAAAGCGATAGTTTGACCTCCTCTTTCCCAATTTGGATACCCTTTATTTCTTTCTCTTGCCTCATTGCTCTGACTAGGACTTCCGGCACTATGTTGAATAGAAGTGGTGATAGTGGACATTCTTATCTTATTTCAGTTCTTTGTGGGAATGCTTTCAACTTTTCCCCATTCAGTATGATATTGGCTGTGGGTTTGTCATATATGACTTTTGTAATCTTGAGGTATGTTCCTTCTATGCCTAGTTTGTTTAGGGTTTTTATTATGAAGGGATGCTGAATTTTGTCAAATGCTGTTTCTCCATCTATTGAGATGATCATATGGTCATTGTTTTTGCTTCTGTTTATGTGGTGAATCACATTTATTGATTTACATATGTTGAACCATCCTTGCTTCCCCGGGATGAAGCCCACTTGGTCATAGTGGATTAATTTTTTGATGCACTGTTGAATTCAGTTTGCTGGTATTAATATTTTATTGAGGATCTTTGCATCTACATTTATAAGGGATAGTGATCTGTCATTTTCTTTTTATGTTGTGTACTTTCCTGGCTTTGGTATCAAGGTGATACTGGCTTCATAGAATGAATTGAGGAGTTTTCCCTCCTTTTCAATGTGGAATGATTTCTGCAGTATGGGTACCAGCTCTTCTTTGTAGCTCTATTAAAATTTGACTGTGAATCAGTCTGGTCCAGAGCTTCCTTTTCTTAGATTTTTTATTATGGCTTCAATCCTGTTGCTCATTATTGGTTTGTTTAGGATTTCTATTTCTTCCTGATTGAGTCTTGGGAGGTTATGTGTGTTCAGGAATTTTTCCATTTCCTCTACATTTTTGAGTTTATGTGCCTAGAGATTTTCATAGTATTTACAAATGGTATTTTGTATTTCCGTGGTATCGATTATAATAACTCTTTTTTCTTTCCTGATTGAGTTTATTTGGGTCCTTTTTCTTCTATTCCTGGTTAACCTAGCAAGAGGTCTATCAATTTTGTTTATCTTTTCAAAGAATCAACTTTTCGTTTCATTGATCTTTTGTATTGTTTTTAATCCAAAAGGATAACAAGGAGGAGATGAGATGTGAGCCAAGTTTTTAAGGAAGATTGGAAGGCAGGAAGGACCTAGGGCATTCCAGTCAGTAGGAATAAAATAGTGCAAGCTAGGGGCCTGTTATCTGAGATATATAAAATAAGCTCATTTATTTTTCTGGAGAGAAACTCTGTGTCAGGGAGATGAGACATAGAATTACTACAGAGTAAGAACTGAGAGCAGCTACAAGGAATGATTTGATGTGGCTTCCTTAAGACCAAATTTCCCTACTTCAAAGAAGAGTAGTTCACACGTCAGAAAAAAAAAAAAAAACCCTGTAGACTGTATCCAGTATTACCTTCCAGCTGAAATGATATATAGAAGGATATTTTTTAAAATGTTTTTCCCCAAAGAATTCCCCCCCACCCCGGGAGGTAGTATTAAAACTATTGTGATAATGAAAATAATCAGCAACTGTGGCAACAATTGTAATGCTTGAACAGTACTTAGCTGAGGTGCCATGATATTAGAAAATACACCAAATCCTTTGGAGAGACAAGGAGTGGCCTGTATATTCAGCGACACTGTGCTCACCTATGTCATAGGTGGAAAAGCCTCCTGGGACAAACTTTCAATAACAAAAAATTTGATTTATCTTTACTAAAGATCCTGATAAAAAGACTAAGTTTGACTTGTGGTTACAGCAGCAAGTATTTAGAAGTAAAGTGTTGGGGATGTGTGTGTGCATTGTCTATATGGTATATATTCAATGTATACACACAGGTACATACATACATACATACATCTATTTTTGGGAGGCAAACTTATTCTTACTTGAGAACTTACCTTGGATGGTAGCCACATCATTGACTCTGGATTAATCAATGAATATTTATTGAAAAACCCATATATTATCTGCGTTACATGGAGTGGAAACTTGAAACACCATCTCAGACCTCAGAAAACTATCATTTGTCTTACCTTAGAGCAACAAGGGCAAGAAGAGAAAGATGGAGGTTAGACCTGGCACATGGCCAGATGACTGTGCAGCCCAGGATACAGAGGGCTTGACAAGACCTAGCAGGCTTCAGGCACTAGTGAGTACTTTACTGCCAAGAGAAGGTCATGAGCTTCTAATGAGTAGATATTTTTCCTCCTAAGAAATCCAAGGCAGGAACACTCATGGTTTGCCTTTAGTTGAGGATGTTTATTCCAAGAATACAAGAACAGCAAGTCACATGAAAGCTACCCCACCAGCCTGATGATCATGCTGTGATTCATGTTTATGGGCCATTTAGGAAACTCAGAGACCCAGAAACTGTTCAGTGTGTGCTAGAGCATATCCTGGCTACCCGGGACTCTGCCAGAAGTTGTTCATCTCAAAATAAAAGATATGATTAGGATTATTTGCCACCATTTTCTATAGTGCACTCATGGGATAGAAACTACCCCAAGCCACCTCAGACACCCCTGAGCTCCCTCATACACACCCATTCTACTTACCTCATGCCCCTGTCTCTAACTTAATCATATCTGGCTATTGCACCAGAGTTACTTTCACTTAAAAACATACCATGAGCCCTATCATAACCTGCAGGAAAGGACAGTTTGTGGCCACTTTTCAAAGAAAGTTGCATATCAAACAAGTCTTTGAGGTTCCATGGCCTCCACCAGCCTGCAATACCAGAGAACACAATATGGGAAGCCAGGAAGAACATATGGATTTAAGCAACAAGGGGTCACTTAGGCAGAAGTCTGTCCATGGGTGACCTCCTCAGTCGAGAAAACTGAAGGGGACAGGTATTGCCTGTCAGGAACCAAAGCAGAAGCCCAGTCTTGGAAAATAAAACGACAAAGCAGAGGTCATCAGCGGGCACCAGAGCTGGATCAGGTTGTGAATGATGTCTTGGGTAATGCATAGACTTAGCTGAAGAACTGAGGTGATAAAGGCAAGGGAAAAGACAAATTTCAAAAAAGCTGAATGGAGAAACAGCATAAACAGGTGAAAAGATAAATGACAGTAAAGGCAGCAAATCATGAATCGTGGTGGCAAGGTAGCACTGGTACTCTTCAGGCCGCCTTCAGTCACAGCCACTGCCATCACCGCAGGAGCCGCCTTCGCAGAAGAGATGTTTGAGCTCAGTCTTGAATGAGTAGGCAGTGGGGGGAATGTTAATGGGACTACAGCATAGGGCATGTAGGAAAGTAGCAAAGATAAACCTCACGTAAAGCAGCAAAAGATGAAAGTAGGCACACCACTGGAATAGATGTTAATAAAGTTTGTCTCTGCTACATGAGGCCTAAATGAGAAACTGTCACTCCATGCCCACATTTATTTGAATATCCAGAAAGAATATTCAGAAGAAATCTCACAAACACTTTACATTCTTCACAGTGAACATAAAACAAAAATACAAGAGAGCCTACAGATGCAGTCAGCTTTACGTCTGCCTTAATGAGGCATGGCATACTCTGTCAGCTCCGGAACTGAGGCCCATGCTGCCAGCCAGGCATATCAGGAGAACACTGCATTAGATATCTCAGTTCATGAATCTAATAAATGAGTTCTCAAATGTCATTTTCCCTCCATATGCAGCAAATATTTTTCTATTATTTAGTTATGCTATTTTAATTGGGTTAACTCTCAGCGCACCAGCATGGTTCCATCTGTGAGAGACACTTATGTCACTTAATGGAGAGAAAGAAAACTGCAAGAGGAGGGGACGACAGTTCAGAGGGGCATGTGGTATATGCTTGTCAATACAGAAAATAAGCATGCTAAATTCATATTTTTCAATTAAATATCATAAAATTAGCTGGCGATATGCCTTTTATTCCATTAAGAGAAACATTATCCATCTTGAATATCCTTCGAAGCAAAATAAGTGTTTTAATTAAATGCTACAGACAGGGCATATGCTCCTGGTCTATTTGCCAAATGACAACTATAACAGAGTTATTAACAACGTTTGAGAAAAGAGCACAAAATGGTATATTAATACATCAGATTTAAACCTGGCTAAAATAACTAGCCAGGCTACAACTTGGCATATGGAAATTTCTCAGGAGCAGTAAAAATCCCGAATAGACACTGAAAATGGTAGCAAATGAAGTTATTAAAATATTTTGCCAGCTCAGAAATGGTTACATCAATAAGATAATATTTATTTTTTCAATAATAAACTAAAAATCATGTTAATGAAATTTGCCAAGCCCTAAAGTTTTTTATTGACTTTCAAAACTTAATATTAAATATTTTTAATCATTTTCCTTTGTGAGAATCTGAATCAAGTTTTCTCAGTTGTTAGGAAAAGGGCTTAATGTACACACCATTTTCACGTGTGTAGGCCATGAGTGTGTGTGATCTGTGTGAAACGTGGGTCAGTCCACTCAGAATCTACAGCTTGACTGTACATTGCTGGCTTCTCACACAGAGACCATAGTTACCTAATCACTCCATTTGTGTGATAAGTATAGACAGCTAAACTGAATAAAACCCACTTCAGGGATTGAATTATCTAGTTCAGCTGTCCGCACTGATCAGATTTACTGTGTTATCATAAAATAGTCATTTCAATTTGTGCTAGTTCCACATACCATACAGTATATTCGCTTGTTCATAAGGAATTACAGAATAGTTGTGGCAGAGAAGGGGCCTTAGAGATAAACACCTTATTTTCAGATGAAGAAACAGAGGACTCAAGATTTTCCCAGTTCAATCAACTCTGTTAAATCAGGAGAAAATCACTTTCTGGAATCTGAATCACCTCAATTAGTTTTCTAGGACTTACCGAGGAAACTCAATTAGTTTTCCAGTTTTCTTTTACCATATACCATCTATACCACATAGTAAAACAGCATATCAGGCCACTTGGCTGAGGTGATTTTAGGCTAGAGTTCTCTGAACAGGATGGCATAAATGGGTGAAAATATTGACACTTTAGACCCTAGCATGCCTGAGAAGGACCTGAGACAGCCTGAACTCTTGGGCTAGTCACCTCAATCCTTGAACAAATATGGCTATTTGTCCAGGTGTGCCATCATCTTTTGTTAGTGCAAGATTAGAAAAAACTTGATCTTTAGTAGCTTAGGCAATTAAATCTAACCTATCCATACCTCATGTACCTCCTCTATAAAGTTATGGGATTGTACTGTATTACTTGTACTGATACTTACCAAGCAGTTCTTTCATTTATCACATTATGCTAGATTCTTGGGGAGGATACAGTTATGAGTAAGGCACAGTGCACTGTATTAGCCAGAATAGGCAAGGCTATGCTGTGATAACAAATAAATACCAAAATTTCAGTGGCTTAATCCAACTCAACCAAGTTCAGTGCAAGTCAAGGTGCCCTCCTCTATCTTACTGTTATGCCATCGAGAACGTATGGCCTCCCAGATCGTGACCACAGGAACAAAGAAAAATGGGGGAGACATATAAACTCTATAATTACTTGACACAGAAATGATACACATTAATTTTGCTCATGTCTCATTGGCCGAGATTGATTACATATCCCTATCTTAACTGTTAAGGTGCTGGAAAATGCAAGAAATCACATGGATATTTGGTGACCACTAATAGCCTCTGCTTTATTCATGCATGGAAAACATGTGTGTGTGTGTGTGTGTGTGTGTGTGTGTGTGTGTGTGTGTATAAACTTTTATACAAACCTTGTTCTAAGATGCTGTGTTTCTGTTTTTCCTTATATAGCTGTAAGGAAGCATAATATTTGTTCACCCATTGAATCTTGCCTTAGTGCTCTCAAAATATACGATAATTGGGTGGGGATTCCTAACATAAAACACAGTCCTTTTTACTCAGATGAAATATAATACTACCAAGAATAGTTGACATCAATATAGCTCCTTGAATTTTTAAAATTCTTCCACATATATGAAAATACAGTTGACCTTTAAATAACACAGTTGTGAACTGCATGGGCCCACTTATATGTGGATTGTCTTCTGCCTCTGCCACTTCTGAGACAGCAAGACCAACCCTTCCTCTTCCTCCTCCCCCACAGCCTACTCAGTGTGAAGATGACGAGGATGAAGACCTTTATGATGATCCATTTTCACTTAATAAATAGTAAATATATTTTCTCTCCCTTATGATTTTCTTAATGACATTTTCTTTTCTCTATCTAACTTTATTGTAAGAGTACAGTGTATAATACACATAACATAAAATATACGTTAATTGACTATGCTATCAATACGGCTTCCAGTCAACAGTAGGCAAGTAGTAGTTAAGTTTTGGGGGAGTTGAAAGCTATACACGGATTTTCAACTATGTGGGGGGTCAGCACATCTAACCCCCATGTTGTTCAAGGGACAACTATAGTAACACCATCTTAGTCGATTCGAGTGGCTGTAACAAAATGCCCCGAACTGGGTAGCTTACAAACAACAGACATTTATTTCTCACAGTTCTGGAGGCTGGAAAGTCCAAGATCAAAGTAGATTTGATGTCTTGTGAAGGCCCATTTCCTGCTTCATAAACGGTGATTTCCTCACATAGCAGAAGGAACAAGGCAGCTCTCTAAGACCTCTTTTAGAAGGGCACTAATCCCATTGATGAAAGTAGAGCCCTCCTGTCTTATCACTGCATAAAGGCCCTACCTTCTAATACCATCACCTTGGGCGATAGCATTCCAACATGTGAATCTGGGGCAGGGGGACACAAACATGTTTGTTGTAAGAATTCAAGTTTAAAACAAGTTTAAAATGCTTTGCACAGAACCTGTCCCATGGAAAAGGTAAAAAAATGTTAGTTGTTATCATTGTTACCGGTAGTGTCATTGTTGCTTTGTTGTTTGGTCTCATTTGATTCTCTACAAGCCATATTTAGCCTCACTGAGAAACTTAGGTTTAAAAGGTTAAGCCACTGACTCACAAACACACAGTTTAAAGTACAAGAAGTACACGAGCAGGGTTGCCAATGTACTCTGACACCAAGGCCAGTTATCTTTGCCCTTTTTAACAGGAAGAAGTAAAACAATTCTTTTCTAGGAACTCAACTTTATCTTTAATTTCTGAACAATCTTCTAGTTGCGCAAGGTAGTGAGTTAACTAGGAGATAATTTGAGCCTTTTTCCCATTCTAAGATTTTAGCAACACCCAATTATTTTACAATCCTATAACTTATGGCACAAAAATTGAAAAAACTTTTAAAAAGAAGAAAGGTAACTGACTTGGAAATATCACAATTCTTATGATATGCCTGCCTAAATTGATGACTGTAAAAGTCCTTCTCAATTCTAAAATTTGGTTTTTCTTCACTAACCAAGTGTACCAGAGAATTTTCTCTTTACTTGTTGTATTGTGTGTGTAACTCCCACACTTAATGGTAATATGAGATTTTGCTTAAGGTCAGGTAATAAAAGATATTTCTTACTTTTTTAATGGGACATAGTATACAGAACTCAACTCTGCAAGTCTCTTGCAACTGTCCAGGCTTATTAATTTCATTATTTATCTTCTATATAACAAGTTAAACTTTAAAAATTATCTAAGATTTTTCACCTCATAGTATTGATCCATGCTTCTAGTCTAGCTGTTTCTAGTCTAACATTCACTAACAGTCTAACTTATTTTATACATTTGGAGACAAATTTAGCCCAATAAGTGGTTAGTATTTACTATTTTCCTCTTTATTTAAGAATGGCTTGGTGTCTTCAGGATCATGATACTAGAAGATCAGAGAATACCAATGTCCTCCTCACCATTCCCCAACCAGAATTGGCCAAGACAGTTGTATTAGTAAGGGTTCTCTGGAGAGAAAGTACCAATAGGAGATAGATAGATAGATATTTTTATACACACACACACACATATATATATATATATATATATATATAAACATATAAGAGGAGATTTATTGAGAGAATTGTGTCACACAATTATGGAGAACAAGAAGTATCATGATATGCTATCTACATGCTGGAGAATCAGGAAACCCTGTGATGGAATCCAGTCTGCTTCCAAAGGCCTCAGAACCAGGAGCTCCAATGTCCAAGGGGAGGAGAATATGGATGTCCCAGCTCAAGAAGAGAAAGAGAGAGAATCTGCTCTTCCCCTGCCTTTTTGTGCTATTTGGGCCCTCCATGGATTGCATGACGCCTGCCCACATTGGTGAGGACAGATCTCCTTTATTCAGGCTACTGATTTAAATGCTAGTATCTTCATGGAACACCCTCATAGATACACCTAGAAATAATGTTTTACCATTATTTCAGAAAAATCCTGGGATGGTATAGAAAGCCACCTTCCACACTGAGATACTACTACCATGAAACCAAAGAATGACTTAGACAAGTCCAGCTTGATGAGTTAAACGAGTTTATCAGGGGTTACTTACATGGGATGTTTACTCCTGAGAGGCACCGGACTTCTTTGGGGAGTAAAATTCATGCTACCTGCCTATTGTGGGACCTTAAATTTCTCCTGGTGAATGATGTGGAGTCTTTCCCAACATCATTGTATGTACACAGGCTAAACACGTTAAGCATGTACAATATATCCACCATATGTTTTTATGTGACTCATGTATGTTAATGATATTATAATTTTTCTTTAGGCAGGGATTTTAGTAGTAAAACAAGATAAAAAGTACTATAAGACAGCAAAAGTGGTTACAAGCAATCTCAACTAGTTTACAAGGACATGTTTATAAGTGCCCTCAGGGCTTGTTGTTTTTCTTGGTATTTTTTTGTTTACCTTAAGCCATTGTTTTTTCTATCAACCCTTAGTTGTCAACTTGCCTAGTCAAGTTGACACAGAAAATTAACAATCACAACAGGTAAAGACAAGAATCAAATTAATTTTTAATAACTTTCTATATGAATAGTCAATCTTAACAGCTATTTCCTCAGTTCAATCAGTCCAAAACATTGAATGTTCTATTTATTCACAGTTACTCCTAATACATATGAAGATTTTGAAGAGTGTAGAGGGGCCAATTCATCCATTTATTACTTCCCATCTATCCTATAATACAAAGGAAAATGCTTTACAGTGATTTATCCAATTCAACCATTAATTTTATCAGTGACTAAGACGAATATGTAGAAGGTAGGCAAATCCAAGCTCCAGAAAGCTAGATTTTATGATGAAAGGGAGAATCAGATTCAGAATGATTTCAACAGGTTGAAATAGCATGTAAACACTAGCAGGGAGAAATGTAAGAGATGTCCATTTATTTATTTATTCCTCTAGCAAATATTTATGGAGCATACCTATATATTGTGTTCTGTAGTCCAGGAATGGGGAAATACAAATAAGACATGCTTCCAAACTCAAAGAGTGACAGTCATGAATCTACATCACACCTCCTCATTTTATAGATAAAGAATATTAGAACTAGAAAGCTTAAGCGATTTGTCCAAGGTAAGACAGCAAGTCAGTTAAAGAGCCTAGAGCAGAGCTAAAGTCCAGGGAAATCCCCACTATTCCATATAACTATTGCAAAGGTAATAAGAAACAGGTATAAAAGAAATATTCTAAAAGATAATAATTAACAAGAAATGGTCTCCTCCATCTAATTTGCTTTCCTTTTCATACATGTAACATGAGATGTGGTTTACGGTGTTGGTCTGCCACACACAGGAAAATGGCCAAAGCAACACTCACATAAAATTTCTGGGGCAGTATTCCTTGGGGGGAAATGCATGATGCCACAATGAGTAGTAGGTGTCCAGATCTTTTCTTGCCCATTTTTTCTTCCTGGGACAGTGTGTGGAACCCTTTCCTGTGGAAGTTTAAGTGCATGATTATGTTATGGACATGTCAGCCCTTCCTTGGTGTAATCAGGAGCCAGGCTACAATAGTACCTAATGACAGAGGGTCCCTGGTCATTGGACATGACTAGGATGCAATGCTCCCTGTCATGGTTAGCCTTTTCTCATTCCCCATGTTGAGACTTTCCAACTAGATAGCTCCAGGGGTATTAAAATCAATGGCCCTTCCTACCCTGCCTTAGGTAAACATGAACTCCCCTGGCAGTACTTACTCAGCCATTCCTAACTGTCTTCTGGGGGTCAACCATAGGGATGCTGTGACTAGCTACACAACTCTAATGGGTTAAAATGATAGGTTATGATGCCTAGAGACTATTTCTTAATCTGGGGGAAGGGAGGAGAACTGAGAAGTAAAGTTTAACTTGACTAATCCTCTGAAAGCTAGTCTCACATGAAAAGAGTTTATCTCTTGTAATACTCCCTGGAAACTGGCTACAGCCCAGTGATTAAAGCAATCAATCATGGTCAACTGCAATGCTTGGACCGCCGGCCCTTGAACAAGACAGGGGAGGACCCCACCTGAAACACATGAAGTTGGCAGGATAAGGCTGTAGCCAATGTGCTGTCAGATCTTATAGTTTTTGTACCCCAGCCCCTCATCACACCGGAGAAGGATTTGGCACTTCGTTAATTACTCAGCTTAAAAGTCCACCACCTAAGAGACAGAGGTCTTTCTCTTGGAGTATAATGAGGAACTCTGGTGGAGTATTGTGTATTGCCCTAAAAAGAATGAATGTGAAAGTTGTAGTAGATGTGCCCACACATCTGTTACTGAGTCAGTACCAATGAATTTTCCAGAATGCTACACTGGTAGGCCTTGTGTTAATGCTGTTTTATAATTCATCTTTATTTGCACAACAGGGATGTTACAATTTATCATCAAAACAAGAATATTATTAAGGGTGAAAGAAAACATTGCTGCTATGTACACCTGGACAAGGTGACTGTCCCTGGAAATCGAGGACATATAGTAGTCCTAGATGCATTGCCTTTCAGAAGAGAAAAATCGAGCCTGGAATTTTGGAAATCATATATGAGTACACTGAAGCTATTCAGCCCAAAGAGAAGCCTGATAGTATGAGAGGATGTGTGTGTGCAGATCTGTGTGCATTGGAGGCCAAAGAAGGGCAACATAAACTTGCTCAAAGGGCCATCACGTGGCAGAGTGAAAAGGTTTATTCTATCCTGTGCCAAAAGGCAGAATTATATCAAGAAGCAGATTTGGGCTCAAAAGAAGAAAGAGCTTTTCATTAGAACTGGCCAACAACAGCAGACATTGCCTTGCCAGAGCGCTCTCCTCACACCTTGAATGGCTTCAGTTTGATGAAGAGTGCATGTCTTTCATGGGTACGGTGGGATATTTTCTACAGTAAATGAGGAATTGTAGACATAGCTTCTAAGTCTCTTTGAAGATCATAATTTACAAATAGCTATTATTGTGAAAAATATGATAAATTGCTGGTTTTGTACTACCAAGAATACCATGTGTTATAAATAGTCTACACTCAAGGCAAGGCAGATAGAGATAATCTAAAGCAGGAAAGAAAAAGTAGAAATTTTCTGGAGTGTGACTGGTCACACAGGACAGGCCATGGAAGATAATACAGTTCCATGCCTGATTTACATGCATGGAGGAAAATCATAGCAATACATCATTATCGAGGATGTAATTAACTTGTATTACCTCAGAAATGTGGAAGTTCAGAATTCCATTCAAAATGTGGAATTAAAAAGATTTAAACACTGATTGAAAAATGATGAAATTTTATTAACTCTTGAATCCCTTGGTTAACCTGACATATTTCTTTATAACATTAATTCCTATGAAATGACGTTGAACTTTGGCTAAATTTTGAAGGTGGTAAAATTTGTCTTCAAAGAAACTTCACCTCCTTATTCTCTGCTTTTTCTTTCTTGAGGCAACCTTTTCTTACTGTATAACTTCCTAATATTTCTTGCTTCTCTTTCTTGCCATTTACTCTCATCTCAGGAAAGGGTAGAATCAAATCATGTTCCCTACCATTAAAATGACTAAAAAAGGTCATATGCTACCATCTGCCAATGATTTTGTATTTTAAAAGCATTTTTGATACCTTAATACCAGTGTGAGAAAATTATAATAATGGAATTCCAAGAATCAGTATTTTTAACTCAGAGTTATTTGCAGGAGAATTCTTGGCTTCTCAATCTACGCTATGTAGGAAGCTACCAATTATTCATCCTAGTTAATGCTGTTCCATATTTTTCTATCCTAGTAACACCAAAGAAAAAAATGTTTTATGGTCTATTAATAATAATAGCTGAGTATCATTTATACAAGATTCTGTGTGCTAAGCATTGTATTAATCACTGGATATATATCATCTCATCCCATAATGCTCACAACAACCATATAAAGTACATATTTAATATTATCATCACAGAGCTAAAGAAATTTAGATGCAAAAAGATTGATAAATTTGTATAAAATAATATGAGCAAGTAGTGTGGCAGGAACTTATTGCTAGGTCTGTCAAATTTCCCAGCCTAGGCTTTCACCTGTAGGTTCTAGTCCACATTAGTATGCCAAAACTAACACCACAAATATTTCAAATGTGCATAATGAGAAAATGCATAGAAATGAGAGAGTGACCTTTCTTTGTAACTTGTCCAATGTCTCATATTTTCCTTTCTTCCATTGATGCCTGTGCCTGTGGCAAATTTAATCAAAACTCACTCAGACATTTCAGGACCAATTAGAGACTATTAAGCTCATCTCAGGCTTCAATATCTGCCCCCCCAAACACATTTTTTTCCAAGATACATGAGTTTAACATCTCATTCTTCTTTTTGATTAAATTCTTTTAGGTAAAAGTGAATTCTTCCTTTTGGAAATTGAAACTTATGATTTCCTTCTTTCCACTGATTCTCTTTAAACAGAAGTTTGTGTGATTTAACAGAAGAACAGAATCAATTATCTCCTTATTAACCCAGAGGGGAAGGTGGTAGAGATGAAAAAGTAAAGGAAAAATTGCTGCCTCTTTTCCTCTCCCCTCCCCCTACCAAACCGATCTAACTGATCTGTATCAGATGTTTAAGCAAATTGTACGGTCAACTGGCCACTAAATAATCCTCCACTTTATTGCCTGCTAATGAGGAGAAATTGGGGAGATGGTTGCAGATTGAACACCAGGAATTAGGTTCAAAGAGAGCTGCCCATGGAGGAACAGTGAGACTTCCTGGTCAATCTCACAGTTAGCCTTAGGTCCACCATATTGTAACAACTAGTGATAGATTCATCTTGAGTCCTCTTTCAGACAAGTTACAGAGAGGCACACACACTGAGTGTGAAAGGAAGGAAATCTGTAACCACTATGGGGAGAAAGCAAGGAAATCATTGGAACTTAGTCTGGTTCAACTGGGAGATGGGTGGTGGGGTGGGTGGGTGTGCAGAATGCTTGCCAAGAAAGGTTGCAACAGCTGGGTTGTGTGTGGCTCAGCCCCTCCTACAGTAGCAGGGCAATCTTAGATCCATTCAAAGGCAATAGCAAAAAGTTTCAGAGACTTTTTCAGTGGCTCCTGTTTGCTTTAAGAGAGCATTGGTCTGCTTGGGGAGATTTCTCTGAGACAGGCAAACATATGCGAGAAGTCATGGATGAGATATTGACTAGTGGCCTGGATTGGGTTTACAGTGCTGATGAAGGCAACCCACTAGAGAATGAGCAACTGTCCCAAAGAAATCTGAATAAATCCTTGTGGTCAGCCTTCCTGCCTTGAAAAACTTCCCTAGTCCTTATGTTGAAACCAAGTGATAATTTAATAGATGTTACCTTGGTGAGGTGACAGCATACATCCCAGATTAAGGTGGACTCCTTTATAAAAATTGCCTTGGTGAGAATAAAGACCAAAACAGACAAAGGATATAAACTCTGAGACCGCAACTAGAAATCAATGTGGCTCTGGCTATAGAGTCAAGGGTCTCCAAAGCTGAAGTTGATGATATTGGTGATGATGACCTTGCTGCTTGGTATTGGGTTTTGACTGGAACAAAAACACAGAAGGTTCATTTGGTTGAGCTACATGCAGCTTTTGCACCACACAAAATGGAAAGTAACTATGACTTGCTTACTGGATCCAAGTTGCTGCCTCCCTCTATGACCCCTGATTCTCTTTCCTCCTCTAATCCAAACTTAACTGCATTAAAAAGAAAGCCAGTTAGGAATGGGGCCAAGATCTTCCTGTCCATAAGGGGTGCATGCCAAAGGCCATATACATTTGCCTGAGTCTGCTAAGGAACTATGGAGAGAGAGGACTGAAACTTTATGTCTTCCTTGTTGGCGGGGCCCCGTAGGGGGATCCAATGTACATACTGTACTGGCCATTCAGTGTTGTGGCTTGCACTGGTATTGGTATTAATAATACATATTTGGTATTGATGTTTCACATGCTTATACGGTGAATACTTATATGTGCCAGAAGGGATCCTCCCATTCAGGAACCACTGCATGTAGAGAAATGCTAGAAAGACACCTAAGTGTCTTTCCAACCAATCTCCCTGTTCCTTCCCAAGTGATTCAACAGAAACAATATAGAATCTCAGGGGGAGAAAAAGAAGTTACAGCTCCATGATTAAAGTCTTAAAGGCAGCAGGAGTAGTAAAAGATGCAACCGCCTATTTGGCTAGTGAAAAAGGACAACGCCGGCTGGAGGTTTAGATTGGTTCCATCATCAATGAATTCAGTAGTTGCTCCCATGGCCCCAGCTGTTCAGACATCGTGACTGTAATTGAATCCATTGCGCAGACTGACGGCACTTGGCATGCTGCCTTGAACATGGCCAATGCCTTATTTCTTAGCCACTGGCACCTGATTACCAATACCAATTAGTATTCATGTGGTGAGGCTCCCAATATATATTTGCCAGGGCTACTTAAACTCCCACTGTTAAGTGGGTTAGGATTTAGCCTGAGTGTCTCTACCCCATGGTTTTGAAAGCTTTCACTCTATAGTGGATGTCCTGTGGGTTAGCATATCAGAACTCTCAGTCTCAACGGCCCTGACTACAGTGTTGGTATACCTCTATTAGCAGGGGTAGCTGACAAACTACAATGAAATTCAGAGACCTTCGCCAAGTAAACTTTGTTAGGATTATGTGGCCAGATTCACAACACTTAATGTCCCTGGCAGTTAAGGAAAAACTGCTGTCACTTTGCATCTCCCCTCCCCCACCAAAAAGAAGGCTCCGCACTCTTTGGAGTTATACTCTTTGGATATTGGAAACGGTATGTGCCTCACTTGGTCATTTTTATCTGCTAATCTGCATGTAAGTATCTTTTGAATGGGGACCAACCAATAGGCTTAATTGGAGGCTGTACATCAAGCTGGATCACGCTATCCCAAAACCTTAAGGAGCAATTTGAGCTACAGTCCTCCATGACTGATGATTTTTCTCATTGGAGACTGGCAAAAAGCATCTATGAGACTGTGGCAGGCTATCTTGCTAGCTTGCAAAAATTCAGGTCCTTCACAGACACCTAACTGGTCTTGAATCCTCTCATTAGAAGTTAGTGAAAATACACACTATACTGATTTCTAGTTTTGAAATAGCACTGCGTTTTTGAGTAGAACATTCCAGCATACTTTTTTTTATTTCAAAGGTAGCACAGTCACTCAATTTAAGTAAAGCTCCCATCTTAAGTCTCCTCTGGTAAAAACAAAAGTTTATGTGTCAGAATAAATAAATTAGAGAAGTACAGAAATGGGTACTGAGGAGAATAGGGAAGACTTTTTATCTTACTCTATTTTAAAGAAGCATTACTAAAGATAAACAATTAAATATTTTATAGAAATTATCATTTTAATTAAAATGCAAACCAGAGAATTTAGTATATGGAGGAAGGATGCTGGGGAGTTAAAATACTTGAAAGCATCAGAATCTAAAGATATTAGTTTTCATATTATTCTTTGGGCCATCTACTAAGTTCCTAGCTGAATATTAAAATATATTAATAGAAGAGAAAAATATTAAACACTTCATTTAGCACACAACTACAGATTATGGATTTGAGAACACATGAGTTATTTCCAATACTACATGAACCAATGATAATGATTCAGATGAAACTCTATTTTATTTTACTTACAAACAGTAAAATCCGCTTTTTTGATTTGCAGATTTGTTCTGTGAATTTTTTACATGTATAGATTCTTTACCTATCACCACAGAGAAGATACAAAATGTTCCAGCACCTGAAAGAGTTCTCTCCTGCCACTTTGCATTCACACCCACCTCACTCCTAAGCTGTGGCAAACAGATCTGTTCTCTATTTCTTTTTGTGTGGGGGAGGGTATTTCTAGAATGTTATATAAATAAACTCATACAAGATATAACCTTTTGCATTTAAGTTCTCTACATTAGCATAATTCTTTGAAGATTCCCCTTAGTTCTAGTGTGTATCAGTAGTTCATTCCATTATATAGATGTACGACATTTTATTCTTTCACTCACTGAAGGACGTTTTGGATGCTTCTGGTTTTACATGATCATTAATAATACTGCTATAAACATTTTTGTGCAGGTTTTTGTGTGAACATAAACTTTCATTTCTCTAATATGCATACCTAAAAGTGAGATTGCTGGATCATAAGGTAAGTATATGCTTAGCTTTTGAGAAACTTTCTAGGATGGCTGTACCATTTTGCATCCCTATCGGCAATGTATGAAAGTTCCTTTTGCTCTGCATCCTCATCAGTACTGGATATTATCAGTATTTTTTATTTTAGGGTAACTAATAGCTTTGTAATGCTGTCTCCTGGTGGTTTTAATTTCATTTCCCTAATGACAGAAGATCTTTTCATATGGTTATTTGACAGTTTGACATCTGTATATATTTTTCATGAAGTGACTGTTTAAATCTTTTGTCAATGTTTTAAATTGAGTTGTTTATGTTCTAATTTTTTAATTTTTGAGAGTTCTTTATCTATTCTGACACAAATTGTTTGGCCAGTAATATCAAAATGTTTCATAGTTTTTAACATATAGATCCTGCATATGTTTTGTTATATTTATCTCAAAGTATTTCATTTTCAAACTATCATTAAATATTACTGCTTTTTAAAAATCTCGATTTCCAAATATGAATTGCTAGTTTATGAAAATATAATTGAATTTTATCTATTGCTGTTGCATACTGCAACCTTGCTAAACTCAATTATTAGTTCTAGTAGTTTTCCAATATTTTCCTTGAGAGTTTTATTTTTTCCTTTCCAATCATTTGGAAAGAAAGGAAACAAAAGGAAAATGCCTTTTATTTTATTTTCTAGACTTATTGTATTTGCTAGATTTCTATTAGGTTATTAAGTATAGAATGTCCAATTTTCTTAAGCACTGTTTGAAAGTTGATATCTCTGACATTTCACTTTGACACTTTGTGTGTGTGTGTGTGTGAAGGTATATCCTCATTCTTTCAAAGGTACATTTAGGCTTGTGATAATCTTTCAAAATTTTTTTAGAGCAATTTTTGTGACATCATGGATAAGTCACAAATTCAGTGCAGTGCAGGCAGCTCAAAATACCAACGAAGTGTTTGAGAAGTATGTGGCTAATGAATGCACAGTATGTTGATGGTTTGAGAAGTTCCATTCTGGTGATTTTAATCTTGAAAATGAGCCATGTGGGTGACCTGAGATCAAGATGGATAATGATGAGGTGAAAGCCGTAGGGGAAGCAAATCCATCTCAACCTGTACGTGAATTAGCAGCAAGATTTGACATTACTATTCCAACAATATTGGATCATTTGAAACAAATCAGATGAGTTCCACATGAATTAAAACAGCATCAAAATAGAAATCGTCTAGAGGCTTGCCTTTCTTTGCTGTCACAACATGAAGACAAACCATTTCTATACCCTGTTGTTACATATGATGAAAAAATGGATTCTTAACAATCGCAAGCATTTGGCACAATGGTTGGATAAAGATACAGTACTGAAACACAATCCAAAACCGTATGTTCATCAAAAAAAGCTAAAGGTGTCTGGTGGTCCAGCGCTGGTATTA
>RJWJ010008003.1:0-55116 GCA_004363605.1 Indri indri | reverse complement strand
TCTCTCTCTCTCTCTCTCTCTCTCTCTCTCTCTCTCTCTCTCTCTCTCTCTCTCTCTTATACACACACACACACACACACACACACACACACACATACCACTAAACAGTTTCATAATTTCCCTCCATTTATGTATTCAGCAAGTATTTGTCAAGCATGTGCAGTTAAACAGTATATCAGTGAAGATTTGGGGTTATGAACAACAGAATCCACTCTGGCAAGTTTAAATGGAAAAAAGAATTTATTAAACAGTATCAGGTAGCTCAAGACTCTCCAGAAGGGCCAGAGAGCCAAACCCTGAAGGAACACAGCCAGGAGATGCTCCCTGCAGCACGGGGGCCCCTCTGAGGGAAACATGACCGCACCAATACTCAGCATCTATGGCCCTCAGGCCAAAGTCACGCCCCCCCGCCCCCCACCCACCACAAAGGAATCTGAGATATGCATTTTCTGGCTTCTACCTTGAAAAGTCAGGTCTCATAATGTGGGAAGTCACCAAAAGGTTGGCTGACCACAAATGTCCACTATAAAATATGACACAGTCTGCCAATATGGAGCATTCAGTGCAGTATAATAGCATATAAACAAAAACAAAAACTCTGTAGACAGTGATTACCAAGTATTATGTAGACCTTCCTATTAATAAATAGTGATCTAAGAAAAATATTTATGTTAAACATAAAGACTTATATTGATATCTACCTGATTTGAAGTTTTTCTTCCCTAGAGGATCATTTTCTCTGCCTATTTTCATAGTTTCATGTTTGACATGAATCAGTGCAGTATTTAGCATGGGATAATTGTATTAAATAAAAGGAAACCAATTATATTTTAAAACATGTATTGAATATTTGTGTGCTAAACCCTGGGCCTCTGCATGTAGCATCATTGCAAAGAAAATGGACATTGGAGTGAAACAGACCTGGATTCAAATGCTACCATCACTAGCTGTGTGTCCTTGAGCAGGCTGTTTATTTCTCTAAGCCTCAGCTTCTGTTGTACCTATCACATAGATTTGTTCAGGAAGTTCAAAAAGAAACACGGCATGTAAAATACTTAGTAAAATACTTAGAACTGTTGGATATTATTGATGTCATTATTTAATCTTTACCATGATATTATGAACATTCTTATCCCCACTTGAATTGATGGAAAAGAATCTGAAGCTCTGAGAGCTGAAGTCACTTGCCCAAGGTGATACCTGAGCAGTGTTGGGATTTGAATCCAGGTTTTCCAATGCCAAGTGTGGCCTTTTTCCACTATGTCACCTGCTAAGCCTTAAAAGCCATTACAAATAAGAATTCATGATGACTACTGTCAGGTTTCAGAAACTCTTCACTGTCCCTATTACAACAAATTGTTCAAAATGGTATTTTTCTCCATTTATTGGCCTGGGGGGAGCATAGAAACCCAATAAAAGAATGCTCTTCCCTCAGTCTTTAGAGCCCCAAATATTTAGGACTAGAGGAAAATTTAGAAGTCAGCCATTCTAGCCTCCTGGAACTTATTTCACTCTAGGACCATTTTACCTTTCTTAAGGTTTACCCTGGTTCTCTTTGTTTCTTTTTGTCTTCCATCATTATAGGCAGGACGTGGGGACAATAGTTAGGCAGCCAGAAAACGCTGAGTGTCACCCAGGTGAAATGCAAGAGAGAAAGCTTGTCTCTTGCCCAATCAGTGGCACTCATAGCTATTGGCATGTCCCATATTGACATTTCCCAAAAAACATTCCTTGGCACACATAGTTTCTCAGGATGCTAGTAGATATTCCACAAAGAAAAGTATTCTTTGATCAAGTGAGTTTGAAAAATGTAGAAATAAACAAAGTTAAACAGGTTTTGCTCAGAACTTTTCATGTTGTTAATGAACATAATGAATCCTCGAAATTATGGAGTGTTGAATTTTTCAGCCACAGAACTCTTTTTTCCCAAAGAATCTGAGAATCTGATAGTGAACCACAGGACACATTTGAGAAACACTGGGTGAGGAAAGGAATTTGTCATCAGAATACAGGGGGAAAATGAGATAATTCAAATGTAACAGGAAGCTTCCAGAACCACCCAGGGAAGAAGGGGGTCTGACTCTCCGGCTCAAACATCCAGTCTGCTTTTCATGAAGTCTGATGCCGTGGGTGAGCACATCAGGTTACACGGCTTGATGCACTTGACGTTAATATTGACAAGCTCACACTCCATGCTCAACGTGCAACCTTCTGATTATATTTCAGCTTCCTCTGTAGCCTTCCTGCAGAGAGAAGTGCTAGGCAAGCTGGTATCAATGTCTGGTACACCTGACAGTTATATTTATTCTTGGAAATTAATACAAATACTCCATCCAGCCAACAAGAGTGTCTAGTCAATTTGACAGATAATTTCTCAGTGTAAGTCAAACTGTCATCACTTTGGTTTATACAATCTCTTTTGAGTTTTGTGGGCATAAGATAGTCCTCAAGAGTTCCTAGGTACTGACAAAATTAAGTTTCCAAACCTGCAAACTTTAAGACCAGGCAGAACCTAAGCCCTATTGTCCTCATGGTAATGCAACCATGATGCTTTGCCTGGGCAGCATCCCTTTGAGGGTTTGTGGTGCTCCTTTAAGATTAAACATTAAGGTCCCTTATGCTTTAGCTCTGATTTGCCATCCCCTACACCCTAGATTCTTAAAAAAATAGCTTCGAAATGAAATGAAAACACAGTTTTCCTGATCTGCCTTACTCACTATCTTAGTCTGTTTTCTGTTTCTCATTATAGAAAATCTGAAACTGGATAATTTATAAAGAAAAGGAATTTATTTCTTACAGTTCTAAAGGCTGGGAAGTCCAAGGTCAAGGGGGTGCATCTGGTGAGAGCCTTCTTGCTGGCGGGGACTCTGAAGAGTGCTGAGGTGGTGCAGCGTATCACATGGCAAGAGGGTTGAGTGTGCTAACATGCTAACTCAGGTCCCCCTTCCTCTTCTTATAAACCACCAGGTCCCCTCCCAGGAAAACCCATTAATCCATTAACACATGATCCAATCATCTCTTAAAGGCTTCACCTCTCAATACTGCCACATTGGGATTAAATTTCAACATGAATTTTGGAGGAGACAAATATTCAAACCATAGTACTCACCAATAAGCAGTTCTAGGATTCAAGTTTTGAAGGCATATGCCCAGGCAGGCACAGTCCTCTTACTCTGGCAAAATCTCAACAAGCTAAAACTGAAGGAACTCCTGCATACCACAGAGAACAAGCATGCATCTTTTATCCTGCAGGCAGAGGTCAATCTTCTACATGCCAAGCTACAAGTTGGAAAATCCATGCAAGGAGCCAGCTCTGTACCAGTTGGCTCTGCCCACAGAGATGTCTGGATTGTGAATCTCTTGGAGAGGAGCCGGGGCGCTGGGGAGATCATTTTCATAAATACATTTACTTTCTGCCTTTGAACAGGCACACCTGTTTTCTCTACTAACTCCACTTCTTCGGTCACTCATGCCCTAGGGAAAGCAGTTGTAAGAAATAGCAGATGCTGAATTTACACAGCAGAGAGCATTCCATCCTTTCAGTTTACAAATTCTGCAGAAAATGACCCAAGTGGTGCAAGACTATTTTATGAACTGTGACCTCGAGCCGCTCATTGAAAATGCAGTTACTATCAAATCGTTCTTTGCAGATTTCCATTTTAAATGATAAACATATTTTGGGTTAGTTACACTTGAACCAGACACACTTGCACTACAAACTTCTCTACAAAATCATTTATATTTTGTAATATTACAATATTTCCTCCATTTTACAGATAGAGAAACTGAGGCACAAGCATCTTGCCCACAATTTCTGTAAAATGGCATAGAGCAAATAAGACCATTGTCTATTGCAAATGGCAAAATCTGAAAAGGAACCACCATGAAGCAGGCTGATGGAAGGTGTGGAGTTTGCAGTGTTCCCTATTGGCCAGTCTCCTTTCGGATGGATTTGCCTGGTGAAACATGCATGAAATTGACCTCTGAGGATAGAGTCTGGCTTTCTGGTAACATCACTGTTATCAAAAATAGAAAAGTATCCCTGGTCTATTTCTAGTTAGATGGCTCGGGAATGAGGAGCGTAAGATTATGTAATAAGTATCAAAGGGTAGATAATCCAACAAAAGAAAAAATAAAAATCACAAATTGGAAATCATTTTATTTCTGAGTAGCAGGGCAGAAAGGCTTCAAACAGACAAAGATCTCTGCAGACTCCAGAGCCAGATGCTGGCGTGGACAGGTGAGCACAGAGCAAAGTCTCAGACAAACGAAGACAAACGAGGGGTGTGAAGGGAGTGGAAGAGAACAAGGAAGAACCCAGGCAGGCAGGCAAATGCACCAGCAAGAGACTCTTTAAGCTATTCATTAGCAAGAGCAATAGTTTGATTGCTTTTAAGAAGATTTCTGCATTTAATAAACAATCAGTGGCTGGGCACGGTGGCTCAGGCCTGTAATCCTAGCACTCTGGGAGGCTGAGGTGGGAGGACTGCTTGACCTCAGGAGTTCGAGATCAGCCTGAGCAAGAGCAAGAGCCCGTCTCTACTATAAATAGAAAGAAATTAGCCAAACAACTAAAAATAAAAAACATTAGCCGGGCACAGTGGTGCGTGCCTGTAGTCCCAGCTAGCCGGGAGGCTGAGGCAGGAGAATCGCTTGAGTCCAGGAGTTTGAGGTTGCTGTGAGCTAGGCTGACACCACGGTACTCTAGCCCGGGCAACAGAGTGAGACTCTGTCTCAAAAATAAATAAATAAATAAATAAATGAACAATTAGTGACTATGAGTTTAAAAGAATATATTTTAATTTTTCCAAGTTTATTTCACAACAGAGAATTAAATTCAAGAAATATTGTCAACGCAAAACCTGTGCTTCCCCGCGTTAGTGCGTCCCTCAACCTGGACACACCTCAGAATCACCGGAGGAGCTTGTGAAAAATCAATTCAGGGCATCATCTCTACTAATTCCAAAATTTCAGGGTGTGCTGCCCGGTAATCTATGTTCGTTTTCAAAGGTTACCCAAGGTTTTGCACTCCCTGGATGACATTTGGGGACTCTGCCCTAGATATGCCAGTTTCAGGGCTACCTTAAGAAACCTACATAGCTGTGGGATCTGGCGTGTCCAGTCCACACCTTCCTCAAGGACCTTCTCAGTGTCTCACTGGGACTCCCTGTCTACCATTTTAGCCCTCTTTGTGGTTGCCCCATGAGTCCATTCCCCTCCTTGCCATCCTGTGCTCCCCACCTGGCCCCCACACATTACCCTTCCTGGCTAAAGGGGTGCTCTGACCATTCCCTGCCTGGTGTTATCACCCAACATAGTGTGACCCAAGTCACTCTTCTGGTATGGCTGGTGGCTGTGCTGTTATGGAAAGTGCCCTCACTCACAAAAGTAGGGCTGTCATGCATTTAAATAGGGTTTCCAAAATTCCCTCTCTCCAGGAATTTGGTACAAGTTTTCTTGAGACTGGGGTTGGTGGGGGGATTGGTCCAAAGATAACAGATCATTTGAGCCATGTCACCTGATAGGACCCTGGAAACCATCCTTCAGTTACCACCTTGACCCTCAGGGGAGTACTAGGGCTGCATGCAGTGGTCTCCCTGGTCAGGAAGGAGATCCAGGGCTCGTGCACATACACCCCTGGCAGCCTGGTCTAGCATACCCAAATGCCCTCGAGGAACACACAAAATAAGATGCCCCTTATCCAGGGAAATATCCCCTGATACTCGACTTCACACATTGCTCTTCTTCTTAGCTGCACCTTAAAGTGCTATAGACATTCCTTCAAGACCAGGGGGCCCTCCCAGTTTCTAAGAGGAATCTCTCCTCCCCATTTTCCCCTCTCTGCTTTTGAGAGAGATGGGGGAGGGAGAGGGAGAGAAATGGAGTGCCACAGAACTGTAGTTACACAACATATTAACTGCTTTGTGTACAGGGTTCCATCATGAAATCTATTTGGAAAACACCGGATTAAAAACAAGTGACTTCCTGCAGGACTTTCAGAGCCTCTAACAGGCCAATGTGCATTTTAAATATCTCAGAAAAGAAACTTTTCTACCCTTATTTGGCCATGGAATTGTTTTTTTCCTCAGAAAACATCAAGAGATTAATGTTACACAGAATTCATTTTAAGTAGAGAAATTAATATGATCTGGAATCAAAACATCCATTTGTTAATCAAATTTCTGAAGATTTTAACACTAAGACATTCTCACTTAGTTTGATCCATTTAGAACTTAAAATTCTTCCCAATATACATTTGTATGTGCATTTATGTAATTTACCTATGTGGACCTTAGCACAGAATGAATCTTGTGATTTCTACCTAAATGGCTATGAAGTGCCATGTTAACCAATTCAATAAAAAATAAAAATATGCAAAAATATGCTTAAAATATACTACCATAGATACCCAAATATAAGGTATTTTTTAATTTATTTTATTTTTTTTAGGTACTTTTTTAAAACCCAAAGTTAACTCCTTAAGGAAGTCATCTTATATTTTTATCTCTACCTATAATTTTATGTTATGGGGCATGCTCTCAATGAAATTGTTTAATCAAAAAAATTAAAAACTAAAAGAACACAATCAAAACTAATTTGGAATACTCATAGAGGGCACTTGATAAAACTGGTTTTTAAAAAAGTCAGAAAGACAAAGTTCACCCAGATTAACTGCAAATATTACATGTCATTTCAAAGGAGCTTTTAAAACAACATTTTAAACATCATAGAGTAAAGATTACAGTGTGGAGATCAAAACTATACACGTAGAAAATGAATGAAAAACATAACTCCGTAACATTATATAAATGGTTTATCTCATGGCTTGGGATAAACAGATTCAAACACAGCTGTGTCTGAAATGGACAGAGGTGAGGACCATGTGCTATGTCAAATTGTGTGAAAGGACCTAGGAAGAAGGCCTGGATGTCACAGATACAGGTGAAGAGTTTTAATAAGATAGTTTTATAAACTGAGAGGGTGAAAAATGCAATATTCTAAATTAAATCATTTTATATTGTAGGCGCTTTTGAATATGTATAACATTAACGAACTTAATATATTAGTAGACAAGTGACTAATTAATCTATATCCCTAAAAGTTACTGTAACTATTTTATTTTTTAGAACATCTTTTCATTAGGAAAGTGAAAGATTCCCCGATATTCAGGGTTGCTCTGAGCTCTAGTGTTCTTACAGACACTTAGCCGTACTATGGGCTGCCATCATTCCTGCGTTGGAAGAGTCTTTTCTAATCCACAAGATTTCTAGAACATGCAAGGGGCCTGTACCTCTATGTTGGTACTTATCAGAGTCCACTTTCCAAATGGATAGCCGACCTTCCTTGATTCAATGAGCTCTCTGCAGAAAGAAGGCTATAAAACAAATGCACTTATACATATAAAAAGTGTTGGATATAGAGATATATATTATTCTTTTTTCCAATCTCCCCGGCTTGTGAGTGAGATCCTATCTCTCAGTTCATGGATCGGTATTCAGAATATTATTTTTCTTGGGTTTTGGGTACCGTATTGTGAACTATGAGCTATTTAGCATATAATATTCTCATTATTCTACAGTACTCTTCTCTTGTCTACCAGTCTCCTCCTGGATACTGCTTCTCTTGGTCCCATGCTTGGGAAGCCAGGAAGGGCCAGTTACCAGCAAAACATAATTACCAATTGTTCAATCCATTAGGAAGGTCAGGAGAGAAATCTCTCATTAACCAAAGTATAAACTTTCCTCTTTAAGATTCTTAGATCTAAATATGACTTCAAGCTGTTGTGTCACAAATAGAAGCCATGAACCAGATACAATGTTAATATTTGTGATAACAGTCTTTTAAATATGACTCGTGCTGTCTCTAGACACCTACACACATGATACGATTTATTTCTTCAAACGAAATTCTCAGGTGTGACCTTAAGAATAGAATAAAAACAAAGAGAGGCCTAGGCAGCTGCCTCCGCCTTACGTCTGCTCATTTTGGGTACACTATCTTTTTCATCTTCCAAAAGGGGATTTGAAGCTCCAGTTACATTGAGCACTTTTTCTTTTCTTCTCATTACAGATGAAACAACTGAGAACTGCCTAAGAGGTGTTGGCTGGCAGAAGGAAGAGTCCAGCACTCCTCATCCCTTCTCTCTGCCAGGCTCACAGGCGCCGTCAGAGGAGAAAGCACAACTCTGCTGACCCTTTCAGGGACAAGTTGCCCTGGAACAAGCGAGCAAGCCAATACTTGAGAAAACACAAGAAAAACAGAGTGGAAAATCTTGGGTATGTTAACCCTGTAGGCAGATTTTCCCACTTACCACTGGTGCTCTCCACTCTGGAATTGCCAGACATGACTCCACCAGCAGGCACCCCGCTCCCGGTCCCCGCTGTGTCTGCTCCCTCCTTCTACTGCCCCCAGCACCTTGGTCCAGAAGACACATACGCATCCTGGCTAGAGAGTTACTCTAATATTCTACTCACAACTATGATTCTCAAGGTTACAGGTGGGGAGTGAGGGGAGGCAGGGCTTAGGGATTATCTAGTCCACTGGTTGCAAATTTAAATTCCTAATGGGGTCAGGGAAGTACCATAAATGAATGAAGCAAGCCATATACGAGACAATATGGAACGGTGAGGAATGTGACGAACTGCCTAAACATGGTCCCTCTGATTCTAACCCAACATTCCCACTTCACAGACAAAGAAACTAAGTCCCAAAGAAATGAAGTAGTTTGCCAGGATGAAAATTCAGTTTAGCCCAATTCCCACTAAACAGGTTGACCCTAGGCAAGAAGGGAGGATTATAGCTTTCCCAGATCTTCTGTTCTTTTGTTTGGGAGTACATAAACCTTTGTTTTAGAGTATTAAAAATGCCATCCTCCTGGGTATGTGCCCTCCCAGTCTTACTCCACCGCATGGGCTGTAACCGAGGCCACATTCATTCTCAGGAATGTCTGTCTAGGGAGGATTCCCAGGATGTGATCTGTGGTCAGTGAGAAAGCCCTTTTGATCCCAGCCACAAGAATGCAGCTGAGCTCAGAATCCCTCTCTCCATAAATCAGAGCCCTCTCAGGAATCGCCAGGTGTGGCTCCCCACGCAGGTGCCTGGCCGCTTCGGCAATCCTAAGGGGGCACTCCCTCACTTTGAAAGTATGCTAGGAGCTGCTGGGGTCTAAATGGTAAATCCATAACACTCTGCATCCACATACAAATCCTTCCTGACTTTCCGGGCATCTGTTTTGTTCATTCCGAACAGCCAGGTGTGAGTGCCTGTCTGCCGTGCTTCTGTTTGCTATTTCATGTCTAAGCTTCAGTCCTGAATTTGACTCAGCTTGTGAACATGAGCCAAAGAGTTCTGTTTGTACACTGCTTTTAATTTGTCCAAGGATGAGCAGAAGGAAGCAGCTATTCAAATAGCTTAAGTCAGAACACTGCTGTAGCCTCAGGTCCTGAGTTCAAAGAGCTGGCTGAAGTCTGACTGGTGAATTTGGAATCCCCCCTCCAGGGGTACCCATGTGTCTCTGGGAGGCATGCTCTTCCCTTGGCCAGTCACAGACTCCCTGCAGACCCACCTTGAGCTCAGTATGATATACCTGCCAGGAGGACTTTAGCCCAGGTCCAATTTTGCAGGCTCAGATGCTCATGGCAGCTATGGGGTTTTTAAATGACTCATGCCTTGGGATTCGTAAGAGTGCACACTCTTAGTTTCTACATGCATGAAGATATAATAATAGTAGCACTCAATGGGTGCTAGGTACCCAGAGAAGTACTTAATCAAGATTATCACATTAATTCTCACAACAACCCTATGAAGTTAGTTACCACTCTTGCAACCTCCATTATATGGTTGGGGAAGCTGAGGCTTAGAAAGGTTAAGTTAATTTGCCCCAATTCACCAAACTAACAAATGGTGAAGAAAAATTTAGAATATACTTATTCTGGTTCCAGGGAACCACCAACTGAAAACATATGTTTCTGGTGAGAAATCTCACCAGGTAGGTAATACCTTTGAATATGCCTGAGCTGTATTATAGAAGGTAAGACTCCATCAGGGACTGTGAGGGCTTCCAAGTCACAAGCAAAGGGAGGGAAGAGGAATAAGGCACAAGTTTCACTACGACTCAGGAAGCCCCAAATCTATGTAGACCTCATGGGCAAGTAACCAGATCCAGGCAGCCTCCCCGTGCTAGCTGCAGAGTATTCAGGTGCTGCAGGTGAGGGCCACATCTGCTTGGGACCAGCCTTAAAGAGGATCAGGTCTGGCAGTCTTAGAAAATTGGCCCCAGAAAGGCTACAGTGCCACATGCAACATACACACTGAACATTCTCTTGCACTGGTAGAAAATCTGTCTACTCCCTCCTGGTAGATAGGAAGACTGCCTTCCAGGGGTTTCCTACAGGGCAGAGAGGGTCTGAGCACACACCGCAGGGTCAAAGCAGACAAGAGTAGCATGAGCCAGGTCACAGCGGTGACCACAGTTCACCCAGGCCTTTCCCTTGCTCCCTTCTTTCTCTGTCCTTCTCCTTCTCACCCCCAGAAATGACTCAGAAGAGCAGCTAAGGTGACTCAGAGAGAAGTCCTTTCAAGTTCCTAAGAAAACATGCATGCAGCCAACTGTGAGGTGCACTTGCTTGCAGCAGTGTTATTTTAAAGGCAAATGCGTCTCCAGAATGGAGCCACCATCCTAGCACTGGGCCAAATCACACTGTGGGCCATTTTTAGTGGAGAGAGACTGTTTACAATAATCCAGGCAGCTTTAAAATGTTGATTTATTCTTCTTAAAAGCTGAACCACAGCATGTGGATTGACTGAATCCAATAAGGGATTCTGAGACTCATTATTTTAAGTGGGACAAACACAGTTTTGGGGGATATTGGCATACAGGCCATGAGGGAAGTCCGTGTGACAACTCCATAGGGCCAGTGCCCTGCGATTCAAGGCAGGGGCCCCCAAAACCCTTTTCTTTCCCCCCTCTTCACTCTAGCTCCCTGCCTTCTGGCCACTCTACCTAACACCTGTGTACCTCTCCTCGATGGAGAGTTCAGAGGGGGTGAAGTTAAAATAGTTATCTTTACTCTTTCAGGTGGCTCGATAGAAATGATTTGTGCAATGACATTGCTCGAGACTATCTGTGGAATTATTCCCTTTATAGCCACCCTATAACTCTCTCCCTCCTCTCAAAATACCCTAGAAACCTAAGAACATAGAACAGTTCCAATATCTCTATTGACAGGAGGCATTAGGCCTCCAAGACAGCTTTCTTCTTACTCACTTGCCTGGTGAGCGAGGCTCCAAACAGGTGGCTGTAGGGGAAGGAGCCCCCTTGTACTTTCTGCCCCGTCCTCAGCCCAAATGCTGAGTGAACACACGTTCTTTCATCGAGCCTTCCTCCTCCTCTTTTTCTCTTTACAGCCACCCTTCTCCTACTTTTGGGTTCTGTCTGACAAACTACTAGTAATTCACACTAGTCACTAGGGTATGAGTGACTTAATGGACATCTACACCCAAGGATTGCATTCTGAAAGAGAGAAGACATTTTTGCCTGAAAGAACATCCTCTAATTGTTAAAAGCCAGTACCTGTGTGAGAGGGGCCTGCCTGGGCCCCACGAATCTCATCGCGTACATCCATGTGCCTGGGGTGCCACAGAGAACACATGAGCAAGGCCACGGCAGACAGACGGGAGAGCCTGGGGTAGGGCGAGCCAGCACACTGCCAGCCTCAAGGGACAGCCCCAGCCTCAGACAGCTATCTCCTTGTAAGAATGCTCGCCCTGCTCTCAGAGCCACCAATGAGCCAAGAGAAACCAGAAACCTATATTTTCCTGGGAAATCTCAACATTTTGAGGTTGGCTACTAATTCAGTGGAAAAACGAAAAAACAAAAAACATACCAGGAAAACAACACTCCTCAACAAACTGGTATGGCTCTCCTGCTCCCAGCCTCCACGTGGGTCCTGCTATGCAAACATGCAGCGTCTCTAACACTAAGTCTAACCCTATTGGCTGCTGACAGCAGTGAGGAGCAAAGTGATTTTCACCCCACTTCCTATTTCAGTCAGTAGGGTTAGGGATCCCCACCCCCAAGGGACAGTGCAGGCAAGACTTACTTGAAGCACAAGCCTGTTCCTGGTGGGCTTGGGGTCCTAGGGTTCTGTCTACAGCTATGAAATGGAGCACATTTGCCTCTTCCTGGCTTGTCTGTCCACCTCCAGAAGACTGCCACCCAGCCAAGGTGACACTCGAAACAGATCTGGCTCCAAGATTCTGCCTGGACTCACTGCTGTCTGTGTCCCACGTGCCACCTTGCACAAATCTGACTGTGGAAAGTTGAATTCCCTGACTGCTGCCCTGCTCCACATATTCAAGAAGTCAGAGGTATTCAGTCTTTAAATGTTCAAGGCTGTTTCCTCAATTAATCAAAACTCATAATCACAGAAAGATTTTCATACAAATATCTTGGAATCAGTCCTAAAGCTCCAGAGCGTATCTGGAATGACCCATTTTTCTCCTCGGTAAAGAATGTTTTCACGATGCCTTGTACTCAGAGTTCTCCAAGTGCTAGGTGGAAGCAAATAGAATCTTCGATTATAGATAAAGAAAAGCAAATGTGCATAAAGGGAAATTTTTAATTCAGTTTTTTTAAATTTTCGTAAAATCATCCCTAAGAATACTAAATGACTACTGGCCTCCAGAGATCTTCATGGGAACTGAGAAAGGCTCAAGACAAAGTTTCCAAAATTGAGCTGTCTTTGCTAGCTGGTTCCAGAGATCTTTTGGTTTTCCAACCTCAATATTTCCAAAAGCTGTCATTTCTTCCTTTGGATCATACCAGGCTAAATTAAAGTTAAACTGAAGAAGACAGACGAAGAAACCCTTAAATATATCCATGCCTCAGAGTGTGTTCCCCAATCTTATAATGGAAAACAAGGGCTACCAAAACAGGTTTGTTTAACTCTCACATTCACTGGCCGAAAGAATAAACCGAAAACAAGCTATTGTGTTAATCTTCAGATTAGCCCTCTTGTCTGTCAATGTAATACTGATTAGTAAACAATGTCCATAATTAAACTGTTGTCAGAGACACAAATGCCCCACGAGCCTGAGCTAATGAGGCAGTATTCAACTCCCTTACAAAGGCCAGCCAGACACAATTCCAGGAATGTTAATGCTGCCAAGTATCTGGGATGCTCTCAACAGTGGGAAGACCCCTGAGTTGAGGTAATTAAGTGTCCGCAGCCCGCTGAAGAATTGTGTTCCAGCGCTATTTGTTTGTTGAGGAGATGTGCTTAGGTGCAAGCAATTGGAAATCTCTGAAACCAAATTGAGCACATTGGGCATCAAAGCACCCCAAGTCCTTCGCTGAGGCCTGTGACATTAATGTGCATGACAAGGGGGCAAGGGGGCCACAGTCTCCTCATTGTCCCAGAGACCTTTTAGTCTGGGGGGAGACAACATGTCTTGGTATTTACGTAATTAGTTGCACAGAAATCCTCAGTGCAGCATTCCCTTGAAGTCCGGGTGCATGCTCACTAAGGCTCGATGGGTTTATTAGAGGCTACTTTTCCATTCTTTTTGCTCTGGAAGATGGATGCTCCTCCATAAGCTACCTCCATACTCAACTATTTTATCTCAAAATCAAAGAATCACGTCTATTTTTCTCTTCTAGAGGGTATTCCCACTGGGAACATTTTATTTCCCCTTCTGTTTTTCTTGGATTCCCTTAAAAATCCCACTGCATGGCCCAAGGCACGTTGCAATAAGGAAATTTGCACCAAGGACGCCTCTCAGACCAAAGGGTCCCACACAGGACGGTTTCTGCCACATGCTCACATTCATCACCCACCCCTACCGGCCAGCAGGTCCCTGCACAACTGGCCTAGGGTTGCCGACATCCCTTCAGTTACTCCAGGGCTCCAAGAGAGGTTCAGAGCCTGCCTCCCGGGGCACAGAGGCCTCCACCTAGAAGGGGTTTTCTGCGCTGTGATGAGGATGGGAGGAGATAAGAAGGGGAGAAAGAGGGCACTGCAACCTGATGTTCCAGCAACATTTCACTGCAGCCTTGAAAGTGTCATCAGGAGGTCAAGCTCCCTGGGGGGACAAGATTATGACACTTCTCTATTCCCCGTGATCAAAGGAAAACGAATTCCTGTCACAAAACATGGAGGAGGGCAGGAAAAACACTGGACTTGCCACAACTTAGCTCCGTCCATTCATTCATTCATTCAGCAGCACTAATGTAAGTCCCCTGGGTGCCAGGCCCAGGGGATGCAAAGGCGAAGGGAAATAACCTCTTTCTCTTAGTGTTTGTTGCCTAGTAGAGGAGACAAATATTACCCAAATCACCACACACATAACTCTGAAAAGTGCTACATGGAACAGCAACGATGAAGTCAGGGCGCTAAGTAGTCACTTCAGCAGGCTGGGCCGCTATTTCCATATCTGTTAAATGTTGAGTGCCAACAGGAGTTGCTTTTAGGTGGTAGGGTAACACTGGTTTTTATTTTATTACTGTCTCCTTATGCACTTTTCCTTGGATGCTGGATAATTTAATAATTAAGAGCACCAGGTCTGGAGGCAAACTAAGCTATCTGGTCTCAATGATTTGCTCCAACTCCAACTCTCTGAGCCTCAGTTTCCTTATTCTAAATCATGGATAGTGGTAGTCGCTTCCTTGTCAGCTGGCTGCAAGGATTAAATAGGATAAACATTCAGAGGGGGTGTATATTACATAATATACTCTGAGGATATGTCGTGTCTACAAAAAATGAAAATATGTCAAGTTGTTCTTTTTTCTCATAAGGGGATTGATCCAGGCAATCTCTACTGCTCCTTCCATCTGTTACTATTATAGAAGGATTCCATCACTACCATTATATACAGTCTTTGTGTACAACTTGCATGTTCCAGGACTCTTGGTGAGGATAACATTGGATTCTACTTCAGAGAGCAGCAGAACCATCCCCAAAACATCCTCTGATATTTCTCTTCACAACTCTTCTGTGGTGGTTTTCCGCCCCCTCGATGTCTCTATTCCAAAGTATATATAGGAATGGGGTTATCGCGTGGGATTCAGAGGTCGGAATTGAGGAGAGAGCAGAGCTCATTGTTTCTCCCTCACCACCCCCATCTCCAAACTCAAGCTTAACCCGAGCCTGAGGTTTCATCTTAACTACAAATATCCTCATTGGTCTCAAAATTCACAAGAATTATCTGGCCATTTGGAAAACACAGCCGCCAAGCCTGACTCACTGACCTCTCATGACAATGAATTCCACAGACTTCAGGGATAGCTTTTCAGCCTTTAAAATTCGGTCAAGTAAATAAATAACTTACCAGCCCCAAATTCCTGCACACCCCATTTCTTCCAACTTTCGTGATGGTGACCTCTGGCAAAACTCAACGAGAATGAGGAGCAACCCAGTCATACTCCCTTTCACATAAATATCAGGAACTAGTCACCACGACGCGTCCCAGACGGTGTGCTGGAAAACCCATCTGTGGCTCCGTGGAGCCCCTGGCTGGCCCTCTCCCTCCTTGGGGAAGCAGGACTGTCCTGAGAAGGAGGGAGCGAGGGGCCTTGGCTTTGATCTAATCGGAGCTAGATACGTTATTTAAAATTTAAACGACCATGTAAAATACTCTACTTTCATTTCATCCCACCAGACATTTTTCAGCCACCCAAAAGAATGGATCTCTTATTTCCTAACTCTACCAAAAATAAAAAAAAGAATTGTTCTGTCATTGTTCATCATGATCCATTATCATTAAATGTATTGTCTATAGCCTGACTCAGGATTTTTTAAATTTTTAAACTTTTTAAATTAATTAATTTTTAATTGACAAATAAAAATTGGATCTATTTAGTTCCCATTATGATTGTTATTATATTGACAGAATTAGGAATTTGTATTATTACTATTATTACTATGCTAACATTGTATCCTCAACAGATATTTTAATAGAAAACAAAAGAAATGGAAACTAACACGATCATGAATTAGAGATTTCTAATTTAATCCTCACAACAACACTGTAGTATAGTTAAACATTCTTACCCATATTTACATCTGAGAAATTTGAGGCTCAATTAGATTAAGAAACTTGCCCCCAGATCACATATTGCTAGCATGTGAACTACTTCCTGTGGAACAAACTAAAAACTCCAGACTCCTTCTCTTAGCCTTCAAGGCCTCGCGTGACTGGACCCATCTTGCTCTGAACCACTTTCTCCAGCCATTCTGGCCTTTGTTTTTGGGAAGGACGTGGCTAATGAACGCACAGTACGTCGATGGTTTGAAAAGTTCCGTTCTGGTGATTTTAATCTTAAAAATGAGCCACATGAGCGACCTGAGGTCAAAATGGATAATGATGAGCTGAAAACTGTAGCGGAAGCAAATCCATCCCGACCTATGTGTAAACCAGCAGCAAGGTTTGATGTTACTATTCCAACAATATTACTTTTTTTGTGTTTTATTTTTCTAAAATCTGAAAAAATTATAATTTTTATAAGTTCTTTATAAGTTCCTAAACACATCTGGCCCCAAAATTTTTAGATAAAGAATTGAGTATTATCCTCAATTTATAGAGGAGAACGTGGAGGCTCAGAGATGCTAAAGTAATTTGCCCAAAGTCCCATAACTAGATTATGGTAGGGTCAGGATTTGAACCCAGGTCCTTTGACCCCAATGTCATGTCCAACTCTTAAGCAGCTAATTTTCTAGCAAGGAAGACAAAACATCTACATAAATAACCACAGCATAAAGGAGAAGGTGAAAGAGCGCCTTACGAGTAGTACAAATAAAATTCCATCAGAATTCAAGTAAGAGAGATTCCTTTGGCTGGATTGTTCAAGAAGGGCTTTGTACTAATACTTTTTTCCCCCCCACAAATATCTTCTGTCACAACTCAGGGAGGTCTGGCAACTGGGCACATGTTACCTCAGCAACTCAGGGCTAACAGAGGAGCCTGGGGTATATCTAATGACTGGTACCCAAAATAGGGCTGAATGTTTGAGGCTGGGTAACACACAGTGGAGGGGGTAGGGTAGCTAGGGAGATAAATCAGGAGGCAGAAGCTGGCCCTTACTGAAGACAATGCGGCTGTTCAAATATGCTATCTAAAGATCATAGCAAGCTTAAGTTCAGGCAGTCTTCAGAATCAAGAAGACTAATATGGCAGCTGAAACATCAGAGAAGGGTCCAGGGAGCAACTTGAGAGTCAGGGAGGGCAGCTGAAGATCTGTTTACTCGTGGCAGGGCCACCCATCCATAGGTAGAGTTCACTAACAGTGAGACTATGTCAAGGGTAGTTAAGTAAGATAATAAGTGCCAATCAGGATAACAGAGAAGCTTAGCAACACACTCTGGATCGGCTTAGGAGAATGCAATGGGTCCCATACTCATGGGCTCCAAAGGGTCCTAAAAGAATCCTTGAGTTCAGGCCTGACACAGACATACTGGCTCTGAATCTGATCAAAGACTCAGGGAATCAAGGACTTCCATTTTTGCAAAATGGCAGAGTGGAGATTCTGAAATCCTCCAGCTATTAAAAAAAAAAAAAAAAAAAGCTTAAAACATATATGTAATATTACAGTGTCTATAACATTATTTTTTTTTTTTTTGAGACAGAGTCTTACTCTGTTGCCCTGGCTAGAGTGAGTGCTGTGGTATTAGCCTAGCTCACAGCAACCTCAAACTCCTGGGTTCAAGCGATCCTCCTGCCTCAGCCTCCCAGGTAGCTGGGACTACAGGCATGTGCCACCATGCCTGGCTAATTTTTTCTATATATTTTTTAGTTGTCCAGATCATTTCTTTCTATTTTTTTTAGTAGAGACGGTGTCTCGCTCTTGCTCAGGCTGGTCTCGAACTCCTGAGCTCAAACAATCTGCCCACCTCGGCCTCCCAGAGTGCTAGGATTACAGGAGTGAGCCACCGCGCCCGGCCTATAACATTATTTTATATATGAGACGATAATCATATGTAATAATATATTATGCAATATTATATAATGTATATTAGTTGTGTAAGTATATAGACATATATTAATCAGTTGTATAAAATAAGTGAAATAGCCCAAGATGCTGAGGCCATGACCAGAGAAGCAAAAGAGTGCTAATGCAGCCATTGTGCAGGGCAGGAAACTAGACCTGAGATCCATCAACATAGAGCTAGGATTCACAAAGGGCTATTCTCTCAGAAAAACATAAACTAAAAGAGGGCCCGTCCAGCAATGGCAAGCACAAAGGAAATCTTGGCGCTGGATAGAAGTTAAAAAAAATAAAACGACAATCACCAAAATCTTCCTCTGAGACTTCAAAAACCCAAACTGGCCACACACGGGGTTTAGTGGCTAGAAATCACACTATCAGTGTGGCCCAGAAAACCTTGAGGAGAATTTCATTTAAAGTGGACCCAGAAACAAACCCTCAACCCAGGTCTCATTGTACTTTCTCAGAGATAATTCCAAGAAATATGAACTCACATGAACTCACAATCAAAAATCATAAAATCTACCAGGAGACAAGCACCCATGAATAAGAGTCATCAGAAACAACAAACTGTAGAATCAGACCCATAAAGTCTTCAGATAATGGCGCTATCATATACTAAATGAAAGATAAGTACATTTACTATTTTTAAACACATATAGAAGGAACTGAAGCTATGAATAAGGAGGAAGAGGCCATCTAAAATGAAAAAAATAAAAGACAAGATAAATTTGAAAAAGAACCAAATAAAACTTCCTGTCATGGAAATAAAGTAATTGTTATTTAAAACTCAATGAAACCACTAGGACACAATCAGCCAAATCCTAAATGCAGAAAATTCTACAGGACAAATGCATTTATTTCTTCAACAAGTAAATGACAAAAGGAAAAATAAAGGGAGTGGAAACTGTTACAGATTTTAAAAGACATAAAGACCTCCACCAAATGCGATGTGAGGATCCTGATTTAAATAAACCAAATTGAAAATATTGTTAAATTACATTTATAGAGAATTGTTTAAAGGACACAAATATTTATTGTGTGTAGACTTTGCTAAAATGGGCTTTCATCTTAGACTTACATTGAGGGACACTATAAGAAACAGCCATATAACAGCTCTCTACAGTTTTAACCATAGGAAAACTGTCTGGGCTAATGTCTACCGTATTAAAGTATCCTCTTAACGAAGACCTATAGGAGAATTTGCTTTCGAGTCACCACAGAAAAACTGTGCTTCTCCTAAACGAATTCAATTTTAACTTGAGTACCCAACAACCATGCTTGCTTTTTCTCTTTCTCCTTTGGTCTTTCGGAAACTCAATGTCAAATATCCAATCCACCTCAAGCTGCCACACAGAACCATATGGGATACACTCCTGTGTGCTATTTTATCCCAAATTAGCTGTATTGTCCTTCTCCTGAATTCCTTTAACCAATGTTTTAACTATAGTTTATGCTTTGCACATTTTTTATAATCCACTTCAAGATTTAAACAAAATTGTAAACCACCTCAAATTCTTTGTGTCTACTTTAGGAGAAACCCAGGCTCTATGGAAGGTTTTTGGAGGTGATTAGAGACAGTACATATAACGTGCTTGTCACATAGATGTCCAACAAAAGTACTTCTGCACTTAGCTTTTCACTTTAATTAAGCTATAGCTCTTTAAAGGCACAAACTGTACCTTTTTTGTCTTTGCAACATGCATAATGCTTTGTGCACTTAAATGATCTGTTTGGGAGTGACAGAATCTAGTTCTCTAGGCATTAATAAGATTCCACACAATAGTGTTATGCTCTAGGGTTAACTGACAGGAATGAATTCTGAGCCATATTCTTTGAAGACCAAATTTGAATCTTTGCAGGAGATTTCTATAACCTACTAAGACACGAAGTTCTAGAAATATAGACAAATGTTAATGGGTATTAATGGGTAAATACATTGCATTCTACTCCTGGGTAGATTGAAAACATAGCCCAAATTAATATGGGAGATGCAAATCATGGTAAACTCATTATATTTCCTCCTCTTTCTAATTCTGTATTGTTTCTGAATTTTTGTTCAAACTCTGATATGTTGTTCATCTTAAAATGTAGCAATGATGATAATTTAATATCCAACCTCCTTTGAAGTCCCACGTATCACATTTCTGTTTATAGTAAGACTAGAGGCTAAAAAGCAGGGAGAAACGTGACACATTGAGCACGAGTCCTAGGTGCCTGGGAACTGCTGCTGCAGTAGCCATGAGAGATGGGCCAAGCAGGGACAACGCAGGTACCAAAAGCAACAACAATATCTGCATTATAATATATTTTAAAAGTACAACTTATTGTTCCCATTTCATAGGTGAGAAAACTAATGCTCTCAGAGGTTAATTAACTTCCCTGAGATTCACAATTAGAAAGTAATTGAACCAGGATTTGAACCTAGAGATACATAATTCTAAAGTTTCTTCCATACTACCATGCAATGGTGATAAGTATCACAAAAGAAGTATAAAGAATGTGTTTGGGAGGTTGAGGGAATGAGAACAATGGTGGGAAAGAGAGAAGGAGAAAGAGAAAGAGAAGGAGGGAAGGAGAGAGGGAGGGAAACTGATTAACAAGTAGAAGAAAGACAGGAAAGTAATCTTTATTGAGCAACTACTATGAGCCAAGCACTTTTATATACATTATCTTATTTAAGTCACACAACCACTTTGTTTGGTAGAACATTTTCATCCACAGATAAAATGAGCCTTAGGAAAGAAAAGTGACATCCTCAAGGTCACACAAGCAGTAAATACATAGCTAGGAATCAAGTTCATATCTCGTGACTCCAAATTTGGGATTCCAAAGGCTCTGTCTTTTCAAGCTCTGTGATTTTAGGCAAGTTCATATCTCTAGGCCTCAGTTCCCTCATCTGAAGTCAAAAAATGATAAAACTTCATTTGGGTTATTGTGAAGATTAAGTAAGACAATCCATGAAAAAGGCTTATCACAGTACCTGGCTCATGGAAAGAGCTCAGTTAATTTTAGTTACCATTGTTGTTCCTGTTATTATTACACTGTGACAGCTTTTCCAGGGAGGAGGTTCTAGTCTAGGAAGACAACGCACTACTGCAGGAAAGTATGTTGTCATCTGGAGAGTGTTTCTAATGTGGCCCTTTCTCAAACACAAAGCACTTTCATTCTCCTTTTCATATTGGCATCTGTCTGACCAAATCTCAAAAACCAGGCCAGAAAGGGGCTAAGCCTGGGCAGTTAGAGATTCCCTAGCCAGCAGGAAAGCTTTTAGGTGACCAACCACGTTGGCTTCCCAAGGACTGACAAGTTTCTCAGGACACAGGACTTTCAGTGCTGAAACCAGGACCTTCACAGGTAGGTGCAGTCATCCCTTCGTATCCATCAGGAGATTGGTTCCAGGACCCCCCACGAATACTAAAATCCACAGAGATGCTCAAATCCCTGATATAAAATGGCATACTATTTGTATATAACATATGCACATCGTCCCATATACTTTAAATCATCTCTAGGTTACTTAAAATACCCAATACTATGTAAACAGTTGTTACACTGTATTGGTTTTATTTGTATTTTTTTTTATTGTTGTATTGATATTTTTTTGTGGTTGGGTTTCTTTCTAATACATTTCCATCCACAGTTGGTTGAATTTAGAGATGTGGAATTCACAGGCCCACTGTCATGATAGGAGAGCTCACTGGCTTGGCCAAAGAGGGCTCCATCCACCATGGGGTTAATAGTTCCATGCAGAGGTGGCCTTGGTATTGCAGCTGGTAGCAGGGTGCCAGGCTAGAAGGCAGAGCCAGTAGGAGACAGGCAGAAGACGCAATGGGGTTGGGTACTGGGGCTTCAAGAGCCATCTCATGAACAGAGCCCATCTGAGAGAATGTTTCTCTTATCCCAGGCAATGAGCATCTTTCTAGATCTGGAAAGTATTCTTATAGCACCAAAACTGCCCTGGAAAACATCAAACTTCATCAGTTTGCTCAAAACAAGGGGGTATTTTTTGAGCCTTTTGCCCCACATCCATCCACCTGGCAAAATTTTCAAATCGATAGTTTTGAACCCTGGCTTCTCTCCCCACCATGAGCACTCTCTTTGTTATCTTTACCCTTCTTTCAGGCAACTAACATTCCAAATTTTGTCCATCTTATCAAAATCTGCAAAGGCCTTGCAATCATTTGTTTAATCCACTAGTGTGGATTAAAGCCAAATGTGTTACTTTTCCCAGATATATTTTCATCTGACTTTATTCTACATCTCCAATTATGGAATGATTCGCTGTTCTAATAACGGGATTTCAAGCACGCAGAATATATGGGAGAGTAGTCGGAGGTGTGAGGGAGGAACAGAATGGCTCTCCCCAACCTCCAACCTATCATATTACATGGAGTTGCGACTGGACGACTAAATCTAATTCAGAATCACAATCAACTCATTGAAAAAATAGGTAAGGCTTGTCCTCTTTTGAAATTTTATTCACCTGACAATTTTTTTCTAGAGTCACAATGACAAAAGTGTTTTAAGTTGTCCCTGAGTCCAGAAGACATCTCTCTTCTGATAGTTCACTACAAACATGAGTTGTATTTTGCTCTGTGACAAAGGCTGCCAGGAACCCTTACAGTCGTCCACTTTAGGGAACGGTCCTTCATCCCTTCTGAGCATGTGGCTGTTCAAAGGCCCATTTCTCCTGCTAGAAAACAGCTTAAGTACAGAGGAAAGAACAGTTTGGAAACCATCTACTGGCCAAAGAGTACAGCCCACCAAGAGCAGTTTTTCCCAGCTGTGGCTAGAGGATCATTCTAGTGTGGAGGTGGAACAGGATGGCAGAGGGCTTTTGTAATTTTCTTCATATTGCTTTTTTAAACTTTTTATCAAGTATTATCTATGCATAGAGAGGTACACAAATCACAAGAGCACAGCTCACTTTTTTTCCAAAAACTGAACACAGTCATGTAATTAGCACCAAGATCGAGAAACAAAATGTTATCAGTACTTCAGTAACCACCCAGAGATAAACCATTATCTTGACTTCTAAAACTATAGCTTAACTTTGCCTGTATTTGAAATGCATATAATTAAATTACTCATATGCATTCCTTTCTGGCTGGCTTCTTTCATTCAGTATTATTTGTGAGATATTGCTGCATATAACACTAGTTCATTCATTCTTATTGCAATATAATCTGCTTTTGAATGAATATACTACAGTTTCTTTCTCATTCTGTGGTTGATGGCCATTTGGGTAGTTTCTAACTTGAGGCTACTACAAATAGTGCTGCTGTGAACTTTCTTATACAAGTCTTTTGGTGAACATATGTATGCATTTTTGTTGGGTATACATGTCTAGGGTTAAATTTCAGGGTCACGGTATATGCATGTGTACATTCTGTCATTAGACATTGCCCAAAAGTTTTTAAAGCCTTAGTCATTTGAGAGGAGAGAGCACAATTGATAATGTAATCACAGGTTTAGAAGAAATTCTGGAAATTTAGTGAGCACAGTCTCTGTTTTCTGGCTGACTTGCATTAACATTGACTCCACAGGGTACAAACCTCTTAATAAAGATGGTGCAAACCCTCCCTTCCATACCCCCTTCACTAATCCCCCCTTGGTAAAAGCAGTCATGAGATGACCCCATGGTAAGGGGGATGCTGACTTTAAACTTACAAGCCCCTAAACTCCTGGCCCAAGCTGGCCATGCAGGCAACAGAGTGGAATGCTAGAAAGTGCAGAGACCAGAGTTGGCCTTAGTGCCCTACTAGCAAGACTATTAGCTTCTCATTTAGCCTCAGTTTCCTTATCTGTAAATTGGCACTTGCCCAGGACTTGGCACAATGGGAGACTGCATCAGTTTTCGAGGGCTGCTATAACAAAGTACTACAAATTGGGTGACTTAGAGTAACCAAAAGTATTCTCTGACAGTTCTGGAGGCCAGATGTCTGAAATCAAGATGTCGGCAGGGTTGGCTCCTTCTGGGGTCTCTGAGGAAGAATCTGCTCCTGCCTCCCCTAGCTCCTGGTAAGTGCTGGCGGCACTCGGCATTCCTTGGCATGCAGCTGCAAAACTCCAGTCTCTGCCTGTGTCAACACATCACCTTCGTCCTTGTGTGTGTCTCTGTGTCCTCTCCTCTTCTTATAAGAACACCAGTCATATTGGATTTAGGGACCACCCTAGCCCAGTATGACCTCATCTTAATCTAATTAGATCAGCAAGAATCCTATTTCCAAATAACATCACATTCTGAGGTTCTGGCTGGCCCTGAATTGTGTGGAGACACTATCCAACCTCGCACAGAGCATTCGATCAATAGTAATTATTATGATGTACATTTTTTATTATTTGACTGACTGATGGATGGCTGGACGTTTCATTCATTAACTCTACAAATATTTGTTGAGTATCCACTGTGTGCTGGGCACAGTTATCGGTGCTGGCCATACAGTCCCTGCCTTCATGAAGGTTACATGCTAAGGGAGTAAGCGGGAGAGAAACAAATCTACCAATAACCACGTAACTTGCCAGAAGGTGATGAGCACTAAGAAGAAAAGGGAGGTAGGAAAGGTGTATCTAAAAATTCTCACTTCTTTTCCTCCCTTCTATTTTGTATGAGACCTTCTCCTGCTTTGGGGCTTTATTGTTGATGATGGTGTTGTTACTGTCTCAGCCCTTTGTTATGTTCTTTGCAAAAGGTGACACGTTTTTCTATCTCAAAATGAGAAAACCCATTCCAGACAGCATTTTCCGTTACAGTGGAATAATTAGTCATGATTATTCCATAAACTGGAGACTCATACAACTGAGGAAATTGTTCCAAATGAAAGAATAGCTCACAGGGTAGGAGGTAAATCGAATTCCACCAGTGATAATAAGAGAGAGCAAAAAGAGGGCAGTAATGTATCAGGCTGTGTGAATCATTTACTATAAATCCAGATGTTTGTGAAATGAAAAACAGGCCAAGTCCATGACCTTACAAACTGATGTAAGGACTAGTTAAAATACGATGGGAGAATAAATATCATGGAATGCTGTTTTGAAAAGTCATGAAAAGGCCATTTACCTATCTAAAATGCAAGAGATATACAAATATTAAAAGATTTTATTTTGAGTTGTCATCGCACTACTTAAATTTTTTTAGCAAACCAAAGTTTTAATTATTTTAAACCAGTAGCACAGCATGAGTGGCGTGTTATGTCATGGTGGAGAGAAAAACACTTTGTTAAGCTCGTTTCCAAGGAAATGAAACGCTTTTCAGACATGTCATTAATGCTCATAAAATCCCTTGGAGCCAAGTAGAGGGCAGATGTTATTTTTCAGAATGGTCACAGACCATCAATAGAAGGAAATTTCATTTAATTGTTTGAGTATTTATTTACTTATTTATACTTCAAGGAACTGATTTAAGAAAGGAGAGTGGAGTGATCTGTATTATTTAAAACAAATATTAAATAACATAGAGGGTATCTATAGTTTAAAAAAAAAAAGGAGGAATGCCTACATGGAAACTTGACCTATCACAACACAAACACAGAGAATTAACCTATCACAAACAGAAAAAAAACCACCAATAAAATGGAAACTCTCTTCTCATATAAATTCATGAAGCAAAGACTCCTGAATGCCCAAAATCTCCTAAGTTTCTACCAATCGAATATATTTCCGTCCTAACCCAGGACATTGCCAGTGCTCCAATATCCCACCCAATATTCCACCTCAACTTCACCTACTTCTACCTTCTCTCCTACCCACTACACTTCCATTCATATTTCTAAATTCCACATTTTTGTTTATCCTCCCTGCATTGCTCCTCTTCATTTATGGATATGTAGACCACTATTCTCACCTCTTCCCATCACTACCATTTGCTAGGAAATGATACCCCTACCTACCATGCATTCCAACCAAGTGCTTCTGTTGTCACTCTTCACAGTGAACACCCCTGTCCCTACCCTGCTTACCTGCTTCTAGTCTTACCAGAGGCTCCCCTACCTATCCAGGAAAGGCAGCGATCATCTCACATGCACAAAAGGCAGCAACAACAGTCAGGTTTTTTTCATGGCTTTTTGACCATAGTAGGTGGAACTATGAAAGAGTCTGTGAGGCCTGAAAGAAAATTCTGAATTCCTCAGTGTGTTCATTCATGGCATCACTCATTAAGTAAATATTTATTGACACAATGGTAGCCCCCAAGTACACTACCTGGCAAGGTCTCCCAGAAGTCATGGAAAAAAACAGAAAGGTTCTCAGACCACAACAAAACACTTGAATCACATGGTTCATTAAGTCAATTTCAAGCACACTGTGAGAAGCAAGGGAAAAATATATGGTGTAAATTATCACACTTAAGATAGTGCAAGCAGTGCAAGAACTACACAACCTTCTCCATCAGTGGTATAAGTGGGAAGCCAGAGTTGAGGTTTGAGCAAGAAGGCCCAACAGATGAAGGTGCTGGGGTCCAGGGCATGCACTTGCGGTACCAGACAGACCGGGGCAGGTGCTCCTGGCCACAGCTGTAGCTTGGCAATTAGCCTATTGAGCAGCCATGGATTGTATCTGCACTTCTTAGGTAGAGGACACATGGGGCCAAATAGGTATCATGATGGGTATTCAAATTAATACCTTATAAATATTCAATGCCTCATGTGTATTTAGTATATCATGAATATTTAGTAACTACTTGGTCCCACCCCTTTCTGTCTGTGTTCACACATGCTCTACTTAATTTATTTAACAGGCTACCTGCTATCTATGCCAAACACATGAGTTTCATCCATTCTATTTGTTTACTTATACAGAAGAATTGAACATTCTCAAACAATACAGCAAAATGCACATGAGTTAGGAGCAGCTACTGCATTCCAGGATCTGGGGACAGGAAGGTAACTAGAGTGAAGGCACAGCAGAGAGCAAGCCCTCGGGGAGGTGGGCAGCCAAGGCACCTGGAAGAGTTGATACCTGGATAGAACTTGAAGCTGAGTCGGACCTGACCCGGGGAGGCAGAGGGTTTGTTTGGGCACTCCAGACAGGAGAGGGACGATGTGAGCAAAGGGACTAAGAAGTGGAACAGTGTGGTACCTGTGGAACACTAGATCATCACGTACAAAAGTGCAAAAACAGGTACCTGGCAGTCGGGGCTGGAAAGGAGGCAGGGTGGCCTGGCAGAGAGAAAGCTCTGTATTCGAGCCGGAGCTCGGACTTTACCCAGGAGGGGATGGGCAGCTACAGATAAAGGCTTCGTGCTGACTCGGGATTCCAGGTGGGGCTTCGTGATGGAGGCTGTAGAAATCACAGCTTAGGTTGAGGAAGTGGTGGAAATCCAACATGACAGCAGGCACAGGCAGGAACAGGAGGGTACAGGCGGGAACAGGTGGGGACCAGGCAGGCAAAGGAGGGCACGGGCAGGCACAGGAAGGGACAGGTGGGCATAGGTGGGGACAGGTGGGCACAGGTGGGCACAGGAGGGCAGTCAGGGACAGTCAGGGCGCAGGTGGGCACAGGCAGGCACAGGTGGGCACAGGTGGGGACCAGGTGGGCACAGGAGGGCACAGGTGGGCACAGGCAGGGCCAGGCAGGGGCCAGGTGGGCACAGGCGCCCACATCTGGGGAGCAGAGGAGCATGGTTCAGCTTCAGGCCCATTTCCCCTCATTGCTTTCGCCGCCAACTTTGCTTGTCAGAACTGTCTCAAAGTAAATGAAGCGGGTTTCACCTCGTTGCCTTCCAGCAGCTGATGGATGATCTCACCCCGTGGCTGACAGTGTTCAACACTATGTCATTCCACATTACTATTCCTGTTTGGTTTCTTGGGGAACAGGGGGGAGAGTCAGAGCTCAGTTTTGATTTCATGAAGGGGCCCCTTTGCTCCACTCATTACAGATAAATAAACCCCTTATCTGGGCCCCTTTTCAAGCAGCACTGATTAGGCTGTATTTATATTAATATCTGTGATAAAAGGGTAAACATGTCCAAGTCTCTTCAGCTAAGCACTGACATAATCATTAGAAACCAGGTACTCTTACTCCTAATGCCCATCCTGGGGGGTGGTGGGGGGGTTAGGAAAGAAAATAAATAAATAAGTCTCTGTGGATTATAAACTAAAACAAGTTTAATCACAATAGGCTGATGCATTCTTTTGTTCATTCACTCAACACTCTTCGAGCCCCTACAGTGTGAACAACATATGTTTTATACCGTGATTCGCCACCAAGCCAGGTAGTGTTCACATGATAAATTTTGATTTAACTAAATCAGAGATGGATTTACCCTGAATCTAATAAAGCTTGAGCCTCAGGGCCCCTCCCCGGAATGGGTCTCTTCTACCACCCTGGAAGAGGCCTTAGCAAAGAGTTGACATAGTTATACATTTTAAGAAACTTACGAATGCATAATATTTTAACTACATTTGGCTTACACACATTATATATTTCCATTCTGGCTTTTCTTCAGCCACACTTCCCCTCCAAGTTGGGTGGCTTTGAAGTGGCTGCAGGCATTTTGGGGATCTGGCTAAGGAAAAGTTAAATTGGGGATGCCCATCATTTGAGTTCAAAGCAGTGATACGCTGTAAAAGCTCTGCATCGCTCATTGGGAAGGGATTTAAGGCAACACCTCAGGTGGGCAGGTGCAGATCTTGCATGCAAGAAAGCTCCTGTGGAAGAAATTCCTGTATCACCCAGGAGCAAGCACCCTTGTCAGTAACCTCTAATAAACTCATCTAATTCATCAAGCTGGAAAAAAATAATAATCTGTGTTCAGCAGAATATATGTATGTGGTTCACAGTCACTGCTCACAGACAGTTATTACTAGCCATCCCATCACTGTGCCTACTTCCAGGAATGTCCACTCCCCCAACCCCCTCCCCCTCCACGCCCCCACCCCCTTAGCATGAACACAAAAGCACAGGGCCAAAGGTCATATTGTGATCTGAATGTGTCTTCCTGAACCTGGTACCTGAATAACAGGGGAGAAACAAGATTTGAAATGCAAGGAGCCAGAAGCTAATCTATGGAAAGAAATTTCTAGTCATCAGATGCATAAAATTCTGAGTAGGGGAAATACAGGAAGTAATGTATTAAGGAAGTATGTCAGGTAGCTAATCAATAAAAATATTCTGTTACTTTTCTGCATTATTATAATATTTGTGATATTTGTCAGCTCTTATAAATATGTAATTGTTTGTGATTTCTTTTCTCATTCTAAATAAATATTCACTTCCACATTTAATTTTTAAGGAGGATCCTAAAAGCTGCCTAAAATCAAGACTCCACAAAACATAGTCTAGCCAGGCGCCTGGGCTAGCACATGGCCAGAACTGGTTGTGCCCACCATCTGGCTGCACCTGGGAAAGAGGCGTGACAGTCTTCAATGAATTACACAGGGCTCACGTTGACTGACACCCACCAATGGTTCATTTGGGTGAAGAGGAGTCATGGAAAGGCCCACAGCTGAGCCACTGCCCAGGGATGCCTGGCCTACCTGGAGGTGCTAGAAAACCAGCAGCAATGCAGACCCAGCGGGTGAAAAGAAGGAAGGAGACACTAAAACGGAGAGGGGACGGGGAGAGCAGGGATAAGATGACTTTGCTCACCTGCAAGAATTTTATGCTCTTGGTGAACTAAGTGACACATGTAGACTTGGTACGCAGGGTTCTCTCTAGTCCGGAGACAGGATTCTTGACACAAGACTATGCCCAGTAGTTGCAGCCACCTATATACAGGGTAACACTCCAGACTGTCAGATCCTACCTTGGTCCTCCTTTGTATCTGTAGCTTCGAGTTATTTATGCATCTTTGGTGCCTCTACTTCCTTGGCTCTGATACCAGGAAAAGAAAGTTCTCTGGCCTCAACTCCAGAGTCAGCGTTGTCTGAATGCCACAGCTCACTCTCATAACCAAGTCTCTGAAGTGTGTGCACAAGTTCACTGACCCAGGACTCACCTCTGCCTGCCCCAGAGGATCTACCTTCCTCTTCAGGTGTCAACACATGGTCACCTCACTCAGTTCTCAGCCTAAAGCTCTCTCTGTCAGAAGACAGACTGGGAGCACCAAATGGCAACACCAGGTTTCTGGGCCACTTTGGAAAGTTCAGTCCATCTGTGCTGCAAACACTTGGGTTACCAGAGCATCACCAGCCAACAGCTGCAGGCCTCCCATACACATAGTGGGAAGGTGTTATTCATGCAGCTATGATGGACATGCTTCAGAGCACTAAAGGAAACACATATACCAGAAACTTTTTGTAGTAGTGAGTGGAAAGCACAAACTAAGAGACGCAAGACACAGAACACATAAAATCACCACGTGCAGTGTCTATAGATTATTGTACTAGATGGAATATGATGCTGTGGGTTTCTTCTGTGTCTACAGTCCCATTCTGATGGACAAAGCCATTGCAGGCAGTTCTTTACATAGATCATATGTCGTTTAGGAAGGGATGCTTTGGGCAGAAAGCCTGATTCAACTAGCTTAAACAACAAGGAATTAATTTTCTCAGATAACAAAAAGTAAAAGACAGGGTGGTTCTAGGACTGGTTAATTCAGCAGCCCAAAAATTTTTTCTACTCCACCATCCTCAGTGCGTTGTGTGACCTTCCAGGTTGGCTTCCCATCGTGGTCCCAAGATGCTACTTTAGCTTCAGATAATATGTGTGGAAGGCATTGTCCAAAGGCAGAAAAGGGCCTGCTTCCCCTGTCGCTTTTTTTAAAGTCAAGTTTATGGATATATAAGTTATGTGCAGTAAAATGCATTGTTTTCAAATGCATAGTTTGATGAGCTTGACAAACGTATGCAGTCGTGTAACAGTAACGGTAAAGAACACTTCCATCATACCAGAAAGTTCCCTCCCTCAACCCCAGTGCCTGGCAACCACTAATCTGATTTCCAGCCCTATAGATTCCCTTTGCAAGGATATCAGATAAATGGAGTCATACATTAGGGTAGCCTTTTGTGTCTGGCTTCTTTCATTAAGCACAATGCATTTGAGATTCCTCCATGTTGTTGCATATATCAGTAGTTTGTTCTGTCTTATTGCTGAGCGGTATTCCATTGCATAGATATACCATAATTTGTTTATCCATTCACCAGTTAATGCACATTTGGGCTGTTTCCAGTTTGAGCTATTATGAATAAAGCTGCTATAAACATTCACAAAACAGGTATTTATGTGGACGTATGTTTTCATTTTCCGTGAGTGGAGTTGCTGAGTTGGAAAGTTAACACACATTGCTTTTTAAGAACAATAAAACTTTTTCCAGAAGTTCATCTGTGTCCTATCGGTCAGAGTTGGATCACATGCCCCTTCCTAAACCAATCACTGTCAGAAGGAACAGAGAGAAACTCATTGAAATCCCTTCTTGTGGCTGTGGTAATAGGGCAATCTTCCCTAACTATATCTTTTCATATGGAACAAGGCTCTTCCAGCAAGGAAAGAAAAGAAAATTAGGTTCAGACAAGCAACCAACAATGACCCATCCAGGAAACACCCTACCTCTGGACTTTCTTATTATATTAGATAATTAATTCCTTATTTTGTAAGATGCTTGAATCAGCTTTTCTGCCAAAAGCATCCTAAATGACACGTGACCTATGTGTAAGGAACTGCCTACAACAATTTTACCTACCAGAGGGACTAACTCGACTTGTGAGCATGGGGTCCTGGCCACAGCTGATTGGACCTCATGCTGGTCAGTGGCCCATAGGAACTCAACTGAGGTGTTCTATGCTAGATTTGGGTGAACCAAATCAGATGGTCTCTCGGAGAGTTTGCTCTCAAGACACAGGGAAGGAGAGAGTGGGTAGAAGAAGAATGGCAGCAGGATGGAAGACAGGCACAGAAAAAGCAAGCAGAAGGCCTGAGGGAAGGACACATTGCCAGAGTGAGGACCAAAGCAGCAGAGATTCAGCAGAATCATCCATAAAACTCAGTCATCAGATTAGGGAGCAATGGAGTCGCTTCTGGGAGAGGGTAAGACACCTGCTACCACAGCTACCGTGTCTCTAGGACAGTCGTCGTCTTTTGCTGAGACTGCTAGGGTAGTTGTCAGTCTCTCTGGTTTTCCCAAGTGTCCATACACTGAACCTGCCACCTGCGATCACCTTAGGTGACCAAGACTAGCCCTGCTCTTTGCCCCGTGAGCTCACTCGCTCCACAGTCTTCGAATCAGTGCGCCTAACTGCCTCCCTGAGGCCAGTGCACATAAGGAAAACTTAGTCACAAATACAACATGTCCCTCCTGAGCACCATCAGAAGGGCAGAGACCAGTATATGTGACCGTACTGGCCAACATTCCCTCAGAGCATACTCTGAGTTAGGCACTATATGAAATACCTTACATGGGTTAACTCATAGAATCCTAAACTACTATGACATAGATACTATTATTTTTTCCATTTTACAGATGAGGGCTAAAGTAATTTTCCCAGCTTTCACCACCAGAGAGTGGCAGAGACTTGTCCTGGGGGGTGAGCAGCTCCCACTGCTGACCTAGGATCAAGGACCCTGATGGGGACAGAGTATGGATAAGTGGCAGGGAAGGTGGAAGAGCATTGCTGGAAGCTGTCGGGGATACCTGGCCAGGAACTCCAGCAGCCCAAGCAACACACAGCACACACACACATTTCCAACCCTCCAGCCCAGGAAAAACGTAACTCACTTCAGTAACTGGCCCAAGGATTGAATTAGACCTCAGGCCAAGAGGAAGCAAGCAATTTGGACTCAAGAACTTGTTCTCCAAGGGCTCACTACTGAAAATGTGGACTGTGGGTTGGCAGCATCCGCATCACCTGGATGCCCCTTAGAAGGGCAAGAGCTCAGCCCCACCCAAGACCTAGTGAATCCACATCTGGATTTTACAAGACCCACAGGTGACACATGCGTACTTAGGATTCTCAGACGCTCCGCTCCTAAGAGCATTGGGGGTCTTTGGAACAAGGGATGGGGTTGGGGGCAAAAGGAGGGGCCAGATCTTCCCTTTTTATCCCCATCCAAGCCTGGCTGGCCAGTATATTTTTCAAGCCTTGTCCTTAATGATGGCACCAACTCTGCACTGCAGCATTGGTATTTCGAATGCCCATTTAACAACAAAAGCAGGAATTATTTTTTTTTCCTTATGAATTGTTTTATTGAACCTCCTATATGTGTCTCATCTATTCTCCTTGGCTGTATTATGTGTTTTTGTGTGTGGAAAAAAGCAGGGCTTAAATGTCAGAGGGAAGGGATCAGATTCCCTATCCTCTTGCCAACCAAGAGCACATTTACTAGTCTCTTCCCTCCATTAAATGTTAAATGATGTTTATGAAGCACCCACATGGGCCTGGAGCTTTTCTCAGCGCTCAGGGTTGCCAGGTGGCCAACATAAATGGCATTACCCTTTATTTGAACTTTCTACTCTGGTGTTCTTGGAGGCTCTGCAGGAACACAAACAGACCCATATTTAAAGTAAGAACCAAGAAGGGGATAGACATGACACAGGAGTAGTCCCTGATTCTTAATCAGGTAAATCACTGAACTGATTGTGATCAATTTCATCTTATCTTATCATCTTAAGCCCTATCCAGCAGCCGCCCTCAACTTCTCCAGCCATCTCCCACCCTGGCTGAACCCTGTTTGCTCCTTCCTGTCCAAAGGAGAAGTTGACAACCCATCAAGTGCCAAAAAGGGTGGCAAAATAGACCAACTTTTCCTATTAAAATCTCACAGATGGGGTGACCAGACTCACAAATTCAATATTGGGGTTCATGATTTTACAGTGGGAAAGGACTTTTAAACTAGATCTGGCCTGCAAAATCCAGATTGTATGGTCGCTATAATTATTACCAGATAGGTATAAAAATGGGCACTTTATGCTAGCAGATGAGGAAAGGAGATAGGTTTCTTTAAAGATGAATCATATTCCTCCTTTTGTGTCCAAACCTGGGATCTTTCAACACCTCGTTCAGTATAACAACTGCTAAGTAAATTCAGGGTGGGTAATTATCTTCCTATCATCACCAGGAGCTGAGATACGTTAATATACAAAAGTAGACTGTTATATCCTCCTATTCCAAAACACCATTAGTAAACTAAGCATGTACTCCAGGGAAAGCACATGGCCACTCCTTCACAGAAACTCCTCTGCAGAGCAGGCAGGAAGGAGGAGGAGGAAGGGGAAGTGTGCGCGTCACCGGACTCTGGCCCTCCTCTCTCGTGCTTTCAGGCCAGCGATGATGCATCCGACGCCATGTGAACGAGATTTGCAGGTGTGTGTGGGAGGCCACGGGCAAGCCCAGATGAATGGGAACTTGGGGAGAGAAGGATTTCTGGGACACAAGCAGAAGGTTGTGTTTGAATGAGCAATAACAGGATAGATGCCTTTTCCTGAGGGAGGGCAGATTTAGAGATTTAGAGCCCTGTGCTGCACGACCCTACTGCTGTTGTCAGGGGAGGATGTAGCAGGACAGGAGACTGCCTCCATAGACACAGAGGGCTGGAATTGTCTGACTGCTTGGAAAGTCTGCTGAAGCCATTGGAGCTACTTCCACAACAGCCCAGGAAATGTACCAGTCTTGACGGGTCAACTCCCACGAGAGCAAATGAATGCATCAGCCAAGGGCACAAGCACCTGACACAGTAGGCACTCAGGAAACAGGCATTGAATGAATGGGTAGATGTGCCGATTTAAGCTTCAGAGTCAATAATTTGGCCCAAGAACTGTATCTGTTCATTCATTAGTTCATTCCATACATAAATTTTGAATGCCTACTTTATGTCTCACAGTATGCAGCAACGAACCAGGCAGAAAAGATCTGCGCCCCTCAGAGCTTCTGGTAGGGAGACACAGACAAATATACAAACAAATAGATAATAAGATAATTTATCATCAATGGCAAAAGCTATAGAGAAACTAAAATGCAGCATTAGAAGAGATTAGAGCAGAGGTTGGCAAACTTTTTCAGTAAAGGGCCAGTGGAAAAATATTTCAGGTTTTGTGGGCCACTCTATTGCAGCTACTCAACTCTGCCATTGTGTCATGAAGGCAGTCGTGGACAATATGTAAATGAATGAGTATGGCTGTGTTCAGATAAAACTTCATTTATCAACACTAAAATTTGAATTTCGTTTAATTTTTATGTGTCATAAAATATTCTTCTTCTTCTGCTTTTTTGAACCATTTAAAATGTCAAAAGCATTCTTAGCTCTCAGGCCCTGAAAAATCAGGTGGACAGCTAGATTTGGTCCCCAGGCTGTAGTCTGCCGACCCCTGGAATAAAGAGACGGGGAAAGGAAAAGGGCTCTGCCAGGAAGGCGATGATTGGGCTGACACTAGAGTGAGGATAAAGAACCAGCCATGCAAAGAGAGGAGGGAAGAATATTCCAGGTGCAGGAAAGAGTTGAGCGAAGGCCTTAAAGATGTGTTCAAGGAACACAAAGATGAGCAGAGTGGCTAACACACAGTGCGCGAGAGAGAAAGTTGCATGACACGAGTCCTTCCTGAGGTATGTGGTCTCAGAATCAGTTTTTAACAATAATGTGTGTGTATGTACATATCTATATTAACATATCTCCACGGTGGCATCCACAGTAGACAGTTATTGAACAGTAGTGAGGAAAAGCAGATCTAGAAACTTCTGTGTCCTGGCTTGGTCATGGTGTGGAGATGGCAATATGAAGACAATCCTGGTGTCTGTGCCCATCAGCAGTTGTGAAGCTTCTTGTTTAAGGGATGCACACTGTGATTCATAGGCACGTGGACAAAACTGACTCTGACTTTACTGGCCCTGGTTTCTCTTCCACAAATGTCTTTCTTGTCCAAGTTTGGTCATTCTTAGATTTTGAGTGACAGCATCTTTCTAGAAAAACTGTGGGAAAAGCAGCATACAACATGAGTTGAGTTTGGTTTTGTTTTTAATGCAAAATGGCTACTTCAAGGCTTACAACTTTTTGAGTGTTGTAGATTGTTTGACTCCTGGATTCAAACAAATATTGATTAGCTTGGTACCTTTCACGTATTATATTATGATATAATCTCATCAAATTCAAATTATTAGAAGTCTCTGGCATTCCCTCTTCAAAAGGAAACAGACAACCATCTGTCCATCCATCCATCGACCACACGCCGTGAAACTACGGATACCATAAAAAACTTGACGGAAGCTTCCGGGAACCTGCTGCACCTCCTCCGTGTCCTATGAATTAGGGGTAGAGCAAGAGGGGGGTGACAGAGGGAAACAGGCCCAGGTGAAAGAAACTTGTCTCTGCATAGAATTGTTTTGATTCTTTGGCTTCTGTCCTCCATAGCGTTTGGCCTTGAGTCTATCCTTGCTCTTGTGGAAGCTACCCAGGTCCACACTTTACCCTTCATATGCGGATTTTTACTTTGCCCATTAACATTGCTTGCACAAAATTGAGGCACAGAATAGCATCTCAACCCTTCATATCCCCAATTGGGGGGGCAAAGCAACTCAGCAGTTTTCAAGTTCTGGCAGCATCAAAAGAGCATCTGCAACCAATTACCATCTTTTCCCCCCTGTTTCTCACCATCCTTTGCTTAAAAATGGTTAACTTATTTTTTTCCCCCTTATATCCTTGTAAAAACACATACACACACCAACACACACATATGCTCCCAGGCTGAAATCACAAGTGCCAAGGCTCAGCCTGGAGAGAACATTTATGACTAGGTTAGACATCCCCAAAATAGGGGCTTACAATGGAAACACTGACAGCTCATTAACTGTAATAGCATAAACCAAGGCACAGAGTTATCACATTGTCTCCATTTTGTTTGTGTCAGCAGGATTTCCAGGCCCAGAATCTGGTTGTAGCTCATGACTGCGCCCAACCGTGGGAGGGAAATTTGAGGGCAAGATGACAGCCTAGAGAAAATGGCCTGGGACAGGCGGAGCCCTCAGGTGCAGGACATTCTGTGATGTTTGGCTTCAATAATGATCACAGAAATGTCAGCATAGAGGAGACACCTTGTGGGCTAGAAGCCTAAATTCCTACCAGCTCCTCATCTCAAACGACCAATTTCTCCTCACCCCAGGTATGACTTTTACTGATATAAAGAAGCAACTTAGAGCAACAAGCCAGCAGCTGAGAGGTTGGAACTGTCCCCTGCCAGGTCTCAGTTCTGGTTCTTATACTCTCCTTCCAGGTCAAGCCACTTAACTTTATCACCAGTGCTTACAACATTGTCTGACACATAGTAAATGCTCCATATATATTTGGTGTCAGATGCATAGATGGAAGGATCAGCAAGTTAATGATTAGCAAATGAGTCTCTATCGGCTTGTTTTCTCTTTTGTGAAAGGAGGTGGGTCCAACAAGATCAGTGGCTCTCAGTCCTGGCTGCCCATTAGAATAACCTGGAATCTCTTTACAAAAACGCTGAACAGATCCTACACCAGATAAAATTAAGTCAGAATCTCTAGATATGGAGATACCAATAGTTTTAAAAGCTCCCTAGGCAGTTCTAACATAAAGCCAAATTTGCAAAGCAATGAAATAGATAATTCTAAAATTCTGTATTTAAAATTCTATGGATCTTAACTAATTCGGAGTAATAAAATTCAAGGCCTAGAATTTGTCTCTCCCTAGCTCAGAGAACTAAAAGGGAGGTAAGTGAAATGACATCAGAAAATTATATTTAGGAAATAATGACTATTTATTGGATTCCTTGGTGCCAAGAACTGTGCATTGCATATATTATCTACAGTCCCTCTGACAGGTGGCATGATCTCGCTATCCCTGTTTTTCAGATGAGGAACCTGGGGCTCAGAGATGTTAAGTGAATTATCTAAGGCAGTTCATAAACAGGGTAACTTGACCTCCTGAGCTGCCGTGGGGTGCCGTCTGTCAGGTAGCATCCAACGCCTTCCCAGAATTAAATGGTGTTCAGCATCAGGCAAGGATTTTATGTTCATGCTGAGTGAAGGCAGAAAGAGGAGGGAGAGGTTTTGGGAGGAGGGATTCCCTCCCACCCCTGTTCCCTTGCAACTTGAAAAAGGACAATCCTGTCTCTCCCCAGGCCTCCAGCTGTCATAGATGAGCCCTGATAAAGGCCTGGGGCCTCCTCCTTGAATTCCTTTGTTCCAGTACCCATCCCATTAGAAAAAGGTCACACATCTTTGGCCCCTTTTAATTTCAGGGGTGGAGAGGTAAAAGCCCAGTCAGGGAAACCTGTGCAATTATGAGCAATTACTTAAACGGTTTTCAGACAAGCCTTGGCCCTCCACCAGCAGGCAGAGGGGCCTGCATCTGGGTTTTGTAGGCAAGAAGGAGCGAGGGTGGGAACGTTGGGGGATGGAGGGGGGAGACAGCAAAGCCTTTTGTCACTGGGTTACAAAAAAACCCTTGATCGGTATTTCCTGCCACTGCACCAGCTGACACAAACCAGCCCTGCACGGGGGAACTATTCACTTAAAAGTCATCGTTTCCTTTACTTATCTGCCCTTAAAGAAACTAATCTATTAGCAGTAAGAAATCACTCCAGCAGCTTGAACTAAGTGCTGCTCCTACTGAAAATGCTGCAGCCCTGCCTTCAGCTCGCTCCAGAGGTCCCCTCACCTCCACTCCTCCCTCCTCCTGGGCAGCAGCTCCGCGCTGGCCCAGGTCAGGAGTGTCTCTGACCAGGACAGATAACAAGGGCCATTACATTCCAAATCCTTCCCCAACCTCCTCCCCTCCCTTCCGCCAAAATCCAAACCCAATTTCTCCCTGGCAGATCAAAGGCTGCCCAAGCTACAGGAGAGCTCACTCGATCAATAAACCCTTGACACAGGAATAAACAAAACGATCCAATATTTTCCATCAGAATTCATTTTGTCCATTACTATGCCTTTCCCTTTGAGAACCTGGAAATTTGGTGTGGAGTTCCAAATATTAATAGTTTTCTCTTTGAATCAAAAAACCAAAAATGCCCAAGCAGCCCCAGAATACTTTTCTGGTCTTTGTCTGTCTTAAACGTACAAACCATTAAGAGGAGGGTTAGCAGTATAGTTGGACTTTTTGGATCTTCCAAAAGCAACTTTCCTTCCACTACACCTAAACATGCAAGAGCAACTGGAAAGCTACCTAAGCAATTAGATCTAATTTTAACAATTAACTTTGTAATTCAGGAAGTATAACAAAAAGTAAAAATTAATAGGCTTCTCTCACTGTTCACTCTGATTCAAAAGTAGCTCACTAACAAATATCTGAAACTGTGGATCAAAAAGTACAACTAAAGCTAAATTCAGGATGCTGTGTGCTCAGGACATACCTGTTACTTTTGAACCCATAAGAATATTCATTTAAAAATCAATTCCACTGATTTCTATATCACTCTCCTATGACTATTTCTTTGATTCCTAAATCCTTAATCCATGAAATTGGAGGATAGAGAACTTGGAGCTGAATTGCTAAAATGTTCCATGGAACTAGTTTGGAATGTAACCATCCAATGCCCCATTAAGTCATATCTCATTTTCCTCACACATACCTGCAGGTAATCAAATATATTATTACGGCTTCAAGAATAAAGTCTTCCATCTTCCTCCTTTACAAGATATGTAAATGTGTATTTAGATCAATTTAAGCTTTTTGTTAATAAGTACTGGAAATGCTTGATGAAGACCACTGAAGCATATTGAACCACTCTAATGTAGGATCCAGATAAGGGAAAGCAAAGTAGACCCGCAACATAGGACAAGGGGGCAAACAGCATCTTGTGGCATAATGGCAGTTATAGCTTGAGCCCGGTATGCAGACAATAGCGTGTGTCAGCTTTACATGTATAACCTGGAGGAAGAATATCGAGGCCTTGCCAGGTTGTTTGTATATTTCCTTTTAAAGCGTGAGTTAATATTGACAGCTACCATTTACCGAGAGCTCATATTTCCCAGGCACAGAGCTAAACACTTGACAAGCTTTACATTATTTCCTTCAGTCCTCACAAGAGTCCTATGAAGTGGTACCATTTAATGGATAAGTGGATCCTAAGAGGTTAATGGTCTTCCTCCAAGTTCACATGGGTGTAATTGGAAATGCTAGGATTTGAAGGGAGGCATCTGACTTCAGAGCCAGCACACGAACTGCCAACCTAAGACAAATATGTCTGCAGTTTTACCAACCCATCGTTTTTAATTTCAACCAAGAGGCAATAGCCTACTTCTTCTACGACATCTTTTCCCCGTCTTCTCAATCCAAACCTTCATGTGGCTATAGCAACGCTCATTTTGCCAAGAGGTATGCTTATGTTGCCTGTCTCCAATTATCTTATTATTTATTAAACACTTTCCCCTCTTTCTTGCATTTCTGTTTAGTCAGGAGAAAACTTGACTCAATTAACAGGTTTTCTCCTGACTTAATTAACAGAATGGATCACGAAGTGCCACTGATTACATGTACCCACCCCCTGTATCTTGTGACCTTCAGGAAACATATCTTTTACATCAATTTCCTTGGTTTTCAAGTGCAACATTTTAAAGAAGCCTGACATTATTTATTGACATGTCTGTCCCCTGGCAGGCATATACACATTTTACTCGTTTTCCTCTTCCTCCTCTTAGCAGTGATTTGCACTAATCTCAACGAGCAGGGAACGTTTCATTCTATTAAGGTAATGAGCAACTGTCTTCAGACACTGTGTTCAATGACTACCTTGGCAGCCCTTTCAAGTGGTTCACTGTGGAGTTCAGGGTCAAGCAGCCTTTGGATGCACACGCGCCTCACCTCTCAGCAAACTCACCTGGACTGGTTGGTCTGCCTGCCTGAAGATGGAACTTGATGCTTCCGTTTAAATCTTGGCTCCGTGGCCTAAGATTGATCAGCACCACTGATCCACTAGTGGAAAAAATATCTCTAAGCCAAGCCATACACTCTTCAGGCAACATAGGCAGGAAAAAAAAAAAAATACCCAAGCTGGCCAAAAGACAATTATTTTTGTCTCTGTCAAGAAAATCAAATTAGTTCCCTGTACTTAATACTGTATAATTTGAAGAATGTCTTATAATGTGCTGAGATACATGGCAAATGTAATCAAACCAAGTTGCTGAATAGAGAAACTATTTGTTGTTGACTCTATTCTTAGTAAATGGAAAACAATCTTGCCCAATGAGTGAGTCTTAATGAAAAGCATTATTTTTCTGGAATATGCCTTTTAACAGGATTTCTCAACTATCAGAGGATTTTGCTGTCAAAGGAGGAGCCTCAACTCAAGGCATCTTTGTGGGAACCACAGTGAGACAATTACCTGCCTCCCCATAAGCCTTTGCCCATGATGGATCTGCCCTCCCCACTGACGCACTGTCTCCTGGGCTCCTCATGGCCAAAGGCAACAGGTGTCTAAAACTGGCTAAATGAATTCTTGGCCTTGTAACAAAACAAGGATAACTACCACTGGTGTTTGATCCCATGGGTCTTTGCCTCCTTAGCACCATGCCTTCACCAACAGAGTTAAGGAGCCACACTATGTGGTTATGTCACCTAGCATGAAACCATCAAGCATGTGAATCCTGGATTAGCAAGAAAAGTCTTGGGAAATTAAGGCTAAAATACTATTTACCTGTCTGTCTTCATCCGTTTTCTGCTGCTATAACAGAATACCACAGACTGGGTAATTTATAATGAAAAGAAATTTATTTGGCTCACAGTTCTGGAGGTTGGGAAGTCCAAGAGCATGGTGTCAGCTTCTCGCAAGGGCTTCATGCTGTGCCATCTCATGGGGGAAGGCAGAAGGGCACAAGAACATGAGAGGGAACAAGCAAGAGAAGGATGAACTTGATTTTTAAAGAAAGCCACTCTCACAGTAACTAACCCACCCCTGCAATTATGACATTAATCCACTCATGAGGCAGAGCCCTCATGACCTAATCACCTCTTATTAGGCCCCACCTCCCAATGCTGTTGCATTAAGGATTAAGTTTCTGACATATTAACTTTGGGGGATTAGTCAAACCATAGCATTCTGACCTTGGCCCCCAAAATTCACATCCTTCTCACAATGAAAAATACATTCATTCCATCCTAAAAGCCCCAAAATTCTTAACTTGTTCCAGCACCAACCCAAAAATCCAAAGTCTCATCTAAATCAGATATGAGTGAGACTCAAGACACAATTCATCCTGAGGCAAATTCCTCTCCAGCTGTGATCCTATGAAATTAAACAAGTTATCTACTTCCAAAATACAATGATGGGACAGGCATAGGATAGACATTCCCTTTACAAAAGGAAGAAATAGCTGGGAAAAGAGGGATAACTCATCCCAGGTAAGCCCAAAACCCAAGCGGGAAAACAACATCCAAACTTAAGGCTCCAGAACAATTTCCCTGACTCCATGTTCCACATTCTGGGCACACTGGTGCAGAGGTTGGGCCTCCCAGGCCTCAGGCAGCTCTGTCCCTATGGTTTTTCTGGGCTCAGTCAACTCAAAAGCTCTGGCAGGCTGACATTGCAAGCTGGTAGCTCTATAGTTCTGGGGTCTTGGGAGTGGCCCTGATCCCATGGCTCCCCTAGGTATTGCCCTGGTGGGGACTCTCTGTGGCAGCTCTGACTCCACATTTCTGCTCAGCATTGCTCTAGTAGGGGCTCTCCGCAGTGACTCCACTCTTGTGAAAAGTCTCTACATGGGCCCCCAGGCTGTCCACAAGATTCTTTGAAATCTAGGTGGAGGAAACCATGCCCGCACAGCTCTTAAAATCTGTGCACCTAAAGAATTGGCACTATGTGGATGCCACCAAGGTTTATAGCTTGTACTTTCTGGAGCAGTGGACTGAGCTGCACCCAGGCCAACTTGAGCCACGGCTGGGGCAGCCAACGAGAACTGCACTGGAATGTGGGGAGCAGAGTCCTGAAACAACTCTGGGCAGCAAGCCCATGGAGGGCCTCCGGGCCTATCCCTGAAAACCCTTCTGCCTTCCTAGAGCTCTGGGCCTGAATGGAAAGGAAGCCTCAGAGATCTCTGAAATGTCTTTGGGTCATTATTCCATTGTTCTGATGATCCCTTCCATCCAAACTAACCTTAACACGTGGTCTCTTGGCCACACCTTGATTTGCCCTCCTAAACAAGCCTTTTCATTCTTTACATGGCCAGGCTGTGAATTTTCCAATTCTTTCCATTCTGCTTCTCTTTTAATTATAAATTTCATTATTGTCCTTTCTTTCCTCTTATATGTTCCTGTATGTGGTAATGTGGTTATAACTAGCCATGCAGTTCCTTCAATATTCTGCTTAGAAATTTCTTCTGCCAGGTATCCTAGTTTATCACTTTAAATTCCACTTTCCATAAACCCCTTGGGCATGAACAAGATCCAGTCAAGTTCTGCATGACTTTATAACAAGGATGACCTTTACTCCAGTTTCCAATACCTTGTTCCTTGTTTCCATCTGAGCCTTCACCAGAATCACCCTTAATGATCCATTCACAGCAATCTAGGCTTTTTATAGCCTGCTCCTCCAAATTCTTCCAGCCTCTACACATTACCCACTTTCCCAAAGCTGCTTCCACATTTTCAGGAATCTGTTATAACAACACCTCAACTTCTTGGTACTAATTTTCTGTCTTAGTCTGTTTTCTGCTGCCATAATAAATTACCATATAAATAAATTGCCATATAAAAGACTGGGCAATTTATGATGATCAGAAATTTATTTGGCTTATGATTCTGGAGTCTGAGAAGTCCAAGAGTATGGCACTGGCATCTGGCGAGGGCCTTTGTGCTGTGTTATCCCCTCGAAAAAGGCAGAAGGACAAGCGAGCGAGCACAAGAGCAAGCAAGAGAGGGCCAAATTCACTTTTTTGACAAAGCCACTCTCACCATGACTAACCCACTCCCCTGATAATGACTTTAATCCATTCATGCGGACAGAGCCCTCATGACCTACTGGCCTCTTATTAGGCCCCAGCTCCCAACACTGTTGCACTGGGGATTAAGTTTCCAACACAGGAAGTTGGGGGACACATTCAAACCATAGCAGCATCTATTTCTAGAAGACAGTGTATTTCACATATGTTCCTATTAACCAAAAATAGCAAAATTGATATGAAATGAAAATGGTTGATTTTTGAGCCTTTAATAGAAATCTAAGACTATATATACATTATAATACATATATATAATAAAATATTTTACATATTACATATAATGTTTACAACATTTTGGGACCTTATTGAGGACAGACTGAAATAAAGCATTTCAGAAGATTTCCAGTGGCTCCATTTCACTCAGGCCCACCAGGAAGACTGGTGGAATTAGGATCTTTGTTTTGTTTTGTTTTCTAAAGTAAAATTACCACCAAAATTCTAATGTTCCTTTTTCCAGAAAGTCCCCTTTTTACTTTATCTCCTGGCCTTTCTCTTTATTGGGTGCTTAAGGAGCAAGGACTCAGCCTACAATAAATAATTCTGCTCTGGGGGACTTAAGTGGAATCTGATGATGGTGATTTTCCTGCAGGGACCCCCTTCCCTTTCCTAATTCTCTGCTCCTTGTCTCTGTCCTCTCACGCACGGAGACCTCAGCCTGTACCATTTCCCTTTCCCTCACCACATTCCAGACACGATGGCCTTCTTTCCCCTTCTCCAACACACCAAGCTCCTTCCTTCCACAGGTATCTGCATGTGCAGTTCACTCTACTGGAAGACCTTCCCTGTCTCCTTTTCATCCTTCAGAGCCTGGCTCTATAGTCACCTGCTCCAAGACACTTCCTTGACCTCCCCCATCTGAATCAGTTCTCCACCTCCACCCAGGGACTCACCATTGTAACACCTGGGATTTATCTTCAGAGTGCTCATCATAATCAAGAAATCATCTTCTGTGTTTATTCATTCATTGTTAGCTCTTTCCCCCTTCGAGAATATCAGTTTCATGAAGGGAGAGCTTTATCTATTTTTTGCATTTTCAAACACCCAGCATTCAGGCAATGCCTGGCATGTCGTAGGGGCTAAATAAACATTCAATGAATGTCCAGTGTTCCTCAAAAGAAAAGGCACAGCTTCTCCAGAGAGACTATCCAATACCAGACTTTTTATTTAGAGAGTTTGAAGAACACTGATAACCTCAAACATCCTGGCATTCTGCTTAGTGCCACGTTTTATGAAAACCTGCCAGACTTTGGGCAGGGGGGAAATACTCTAAACACAAAATTGTCTATACATTTACACTTGATCTTAGCCAAAAGGCCAAGAAGCCATTGCTTATATATTTAAATACTTATATATGTTTAGCATCTAGGGAATGATAGTAGTTACCATTCCGTATCTTCCCTCACCAGGAATGTGTGTAACACATTCTCTCATTAGTCCCCACAGCAACCCTGTGTGGTTGGAGCATTATCCCTATTTCACACAGGAGGAGACTGAGTCTCAAGTAATTTGCCAAAGCATAGGGAACAAATAACTATTAGAGTTGAGACTTCTTCCTTGTCTGTCTCATCTGCCTTGAAAGCTCATGCTTTTAACCACCTCTTCATTTTGAGAAATCCAAACATCAGTATGGTAAAGATAATCAGCCTATGGTTGTCCATACATGCAATATACTACAAGGTTTGAAAGCATTTATGTAATATTATTTTTTGTGGTCATTTTCCAGCCCTTCATACCCATTCTAGACAAGTGCTGATTTGCAAGATAGGAGTACAACCGCTTCAAGTTTTTTGTGAGTTTTTCTGGATTTTCAAATATTGCCCCCATCTACTCCAAGGAATGAAAAGAGAATTACTTGAGATTTAGCACCCGTAGAAACTGCTGCTTTTTGTTCTGAGTGGCAAACATCTTACAATTTTCAGACATAAACTGAGTTCCTCCTTTTTTCATAGTGAACTTCTACCAAAAGTAATGTGCAAAGCTGAAAAAAACTAACATTCCTAAGAGTAAAATTCATATAGAATTTTACAACTCCCATTTTTTCTAGAATAATAGCTATACCAGCAACAGCACCACTCAAAGAAAGCTATGAAAACATCAGGATATTTTAGAGAAAAACCAAGAAGGAAATAATTTATTATCTTTCAACCTTCAGACAGTTATATTTCTTTTATCCTGATACTTGACTTTTCTTTCTTTATCTGTCCACCATGTAGATGGTTCTCTCAGAGTCTCTCTTTTTTTTTCTTTCTTCTTTCCTAGAACTCATCACAAGAGTATCTTACCTATTAAGCTCTTAGTCCTGCCCACCTGCCTTGTAATCCTCTCCCCACCTCAATCTCTGCATGAAATTCACCAGCTCCTCCCTTAATTTTTTCTTCTGTGAGATGAGCTTCCAAGTGCTTACTCCTTTCTGCTTGACTTTGTATGAAAATGCAAGGGTTTAAGATTTATAGCTCTGCTTAGCAGGCTCTCTTGCCATCTATTCTGGGGCTTAACTATTGAGTAAAAAATCCCCCAGCTGAAATAGCAACAGAAGACAGGTTTTGAAGACATATCTAGAACTCCCAGTTCAATCGAAAAAGCAACAGCTTTCAAACTTGTTGCATTACGGTGGGGAAGGAGTTTCCTTAGCCTTACTCATATTTTGAAAAGGGCACTTTCAGCAGACTCCATGATGTATTCACTGAATGACTACATTTAACAAGGGCCCTTTCACAAGAGGGAGAGCCTGTGTGCACATGGACTTTCTCAGGCCAGTTGAGAAGAGCAAGTGTCAATGTCACAGGACATGTCCCACTCCTGGGTAAAATAGCCAAAAGGCAGAGGAAATACAATGTTGGAAAACAATGGGAAATGGTATGTCCTGGACATTAAGAGCACAGGCCTTGCAATCCCAGTTTTAGCACAGAAGAGTTTGTATGATTGTGGGCAAGTCAACGTCTCTAAGTCTCAGTTACCTTATCTGTAAAATGAGGCTATTCATGGTACCTAACTCATCATTTTGCTATGAAGGCTTGATGAAATAGTACAAAAAGCCCTTAATTAACACAGCACCATGCTTGATAAGTGGTTCCCATTATCATTGCCGGTTTTATTTGCTACAGCCTCATTGAACCAGGCAGCTTCTCATGATAGCAAAATAGAGTTTAGGCCAACGGGAACATTGTCAGGTTTTCCTCCTAGATAATTCAGCTTTATACCAGATGAAGTAAGTAGAAAAAAAGAAAAATAAATAAAGGACTTTTTAAATGTGTTTCCAATATAAATGGTCTATAAGCAGAAAAGAAAAAGAGAAAAGGACATACAAAAAACAGATAAAGCTTGCAACGCTCTGAGACTTCAATACTTGGAAAAGACTCATCCATTAGTTCTTCAAAGTTCTGTTCTCAAGGGAGAAGAATCTCCCCCAGAGAAGAGAGATAATGAGTGGTCTCAAAATGCCAAGAGAAAGTTCAAAACTTTGGCCTTGGCACTGGGTAGCAGTACCAGGTCACGAATGGTATTGACCTGTCTGCCGAGTTTCTGCTGAGGGGCCCTAAGGATGCACAGGTATACTTTCAATCCCAAATGCATGCATTTTCAGGGGAGTGTTCTGGGGAGAGGGGCTCACTTTGTCAACCCCACCAAACTGGCAGTCGTAATGGCTCATATTCTGACCACCAGCTTTTCAAAGAGGGATGTCTCCCTTTCTCAGACTCAGAGTAACTTCACTGAAGGGTTGTTCAAATGGCATGTGGTTCATAGCAGGCAAAACAAATTCAGATGTGCAGTAGAACGGGGCCAATTCTAATACCAAAACCAGAGTTATGCTGTCTGCCACTGTGCTGATTTTAAATCCAAAAAACTCAACAGCCATCACATCCTAAAGCATGAGACACCAGCAATGGCTGGATCTCCTTAAAATCAGTTTTTGCTTGATTTTTTTTACCTGGAGCTGAAAGGAGATTGTTGGACCCACCTGTGAATTGCTCATGGGCTTAAGCAGTTGTTAGATAAATCTTTCCTTAGTGTGTGCTTAAAATTTTCACCTGTATGGAAAAGGGCACCAGCCCTGTGACTCATTTGCCTAAAATCCAAGCATTCTCCTCCCTACAGAAATTTAAGTGTTTTTTAAAACAGCAATGACTTTATTTTATTCTTGCAGGGAATCTTTTTCTTTTTCACTGACAATGACTTTCAAAGGCTTCAGATATCTGAAATCATTGTCGGAGCAAACTTCTGATTTAACTGCTCTTTTTCTTCTTTATGAAATAGCTGTTTGGAAATAGTTAATAGCGTCCAAGTGTATGTACATTGCAAACAACACAAAACAAGTTCCCTGCTTCTTTCACTCACTTCATCTAGCGACCGACATAGTGAGAGTAATAGCCGCTAAAACCAATGATTCTGACCCGGTGCCTGGCGAATGTTTCTCCTTTTATAACTACTTGAGCGTGGCAGGCTCTTCCTATTAACTACATTACATCATCATTATCAAAGACGAAAGGAAATTAATTTTGTTTTTCAAGGTCTTGGCAATAAGTCGGTTCTTTACTTCATCAGACATCTGCTGTTTTTCTACGTGTGTCATTTGTGAAGCTGAGTTTTCCTTATGACTTTATTCTCATAACAATTTATCACGCAACAGTGTTTACCAGAGAAGTTGTGCCGATGGATTTTTCTCTCTCCAAACAAAAAGTGTAACGCTAACTTAAAGCCAATATCATCATCTATATTTCATTCTCGAATAGTTTTCTGGACTTGAAAAAAAAAAAAAGCCAACAAGACTGTCAAGAAAAAATAACCACTTATGGTCTGGGGCTGAAATGTATTGCCAGGGCTCCTCTACTTTGTTTTAACAGATGGGTCTTTATCAGCAAATGATGTGGGCAGCTCACCAACTTCCCTCAGGAATGGAGGAGCGCTTCCATTTACTCAGCTCTTATCTGTTCAGTTAAAGCCACATTGGACCACAAAATTCTAGGGATTTTTTTCATGTATTGATACAAAGGATAAACTACAGAGAATCTTCTGTTCTCTAATAATTAGTCATTCCTGGGCTGATTGATAGGCTCTTAGCCTGATTTCACATCTGTGAAAAAATTGCAGTGGTTTGCACGGATACGTTGGCTTCACGAACGCTCCCTGTGTGACTCCCTCACCCCATGTAATAAGGGCCCCTGAAAAAGCTCATCACAACATTTATTTTGATGAATAATCTGCTGGGGTTTAACTCATTTTTCTTCCCTCCCCCGCCCCCAATCTCTCACTCTTCTCTTCTCGCTCCTTCCAGCCTCTGCCTAACTCCTGGCAGCCTTAATTCTGCTGGTAAACACGGGCAAAATTCAGGGGAGGCTATTGTTTCAGATAAGAGGGAAGCTCTAGAATAGGGGGGTTGGGGGGTCGCCAGTGTGTGCAAGGAATCTGCAAACTGACTTCAAAGAATGTTACAGAAAAACCTCTATTTGCCACATGCTTCATATAGGGACCTGTATTTTTTATGTTTATATTTTTTTATTAAGGAGATCTGTGCCAAAAACAGAGATGAATAATGACTCTCAAAATTTTATTTTACCCTGAAAATTACTTTCACCTTTCCTTGTTGCAATTTGACATAATCATTTCCACAAGAATCAAATCCCTAGGCCTCAGTTTCTCTAAACGTATAAAATGAGAAGGTCGAATGAGACCCAAAGTTGAGTGTTCATGAGAAACACCTGGGGAGCTAGTTAAATATGCAGATTCCTGTGCTTCACTCCCGATTCGGATCCTACAGTTTTGGAGCAGGACCCGGCGACATTCCATGTGGGACTCACTGCCGATAAGTCTAAGGCAGGCAGTCCACGGACTGGGCTCTGAGAATACCGGCCTGCTGAACTCCAAGGTGCTGCCTCTTCCAGTAGTCTGTGGCTGCACAAAAACTGCAGCTGGAGCAGCTGATTATCTGGACAAATCTTATATTTATTGACAAACCTGTCTCCATCTGGTCTTGCCTTATCAGCATCTCCACCCCCGTCTACACTGCAAGCAGGGCAAGCCCCGCTCCAGTGTAGGTGTGGGGGAAGGAGGGACCCTGGGGGTGGCAGCACAGCCCTCCATGCACCAAGCAAGTCAGCCCAGCCCAGCTTCAAAATGCTACATTACCTTTGTGTTCAAAGTGCATTCCCAAAACAGCAAACACTTGCATTTTCAAGGTTAAGTGCAGAAATCTTTCCTTTTAAAGGCAAGTAGTGACTTCTGGATCAAAATAAAAATGATTTTTTTATTACATTGCAAATCTTCTCCATTAGCACAATGAAAGAGTGTTGGAGGGATGAAGTTAGAAAATAGATTATGACTCACATGACAAATGAACCGCAACCCAGTGTGGAACTTTTTAAAACCACTCATCCTAACCTCAGGCCTTACAAATGCGACCCAGGGACCCAGCGCTCACACGTGTTGGCGGAAATTTCGGGGTGCTGTGTGGAAAAGAGTCCAGCTTATGGGCACATTAAAGTCAGAGTCCTAGGCTTGATCACAGCCCACTTACTAACTGTGTGATCTTGGCCAAGTTCCTTCACTTCTCTGAGCCCAGATTCCTCACGTGTAAAATGGGGACCACAGTCATTCAACACATATTCACTGAGTGCCCAGAGTGGGCGGTAACTACAGAGCAAGCTCAAGCGGTGGGCAAAACAGGCAAACGTCCCTGCTCTCGGGAGGAACACAGACACGAGACAAAGAAATAGACACCACGGTGTCAGGTAGCAGTAAATTGATACACGCCATGAAGAAAAATAAAGCAGGGTAAGGGATAGAGAGTGGTGGGGTGCTGTTTCAGATAAGGTGGTCAGGGAAGGCCTCTTGCAGGAAGGGACATTTGAACAGAGGCCAGAATAAAGGGAGGAAGGAGCCTCATAATATCTGGGCAAAAGTCACCCAAGCACAGGTGCAAAGGCCTGGGCGCAGGAACATTTCAGGAATGGTCAAGTGACAGCAAAGAGGCCAGTGTAGCTTAAGGAAAGGGAGTTAAAGGTTATAAAAAGCCTAAAAATGAGCAGTCTGGATCTCATTCTATTAATATCTTGATGAGACACCATTAGAAGTTCGGAATGCATAGACTGATGCATGTTTGAAAGGACGGCTCCAGGGGCAGTTTGAAGATGAGACTGCAAAAGGAATACACCAATCAGGATAGGCTCAGTCATGCTGCTGGAATAAGTAACCACAAACCCTTAGTGGCCTCTAAAAGTGAAGGTTATTTCTCACTCACACTCCATGTCCACTGTAAGTTGGCTGCGGTTCTGCCCCATCTCTCATTCTGGGACCTGGGGAAGGCGCAGCCTCTGTTTGAATAATTGCAGATCCCCACAACAGAAAGAAAAGGAAGCACAGTGACTCGTGCATGGGCTGTAAAGCTTCTACCTGGAAGTGACATGCATCACTTCCGCTCACATTTCATTGGCCAACGCAAATCACCTGACTGCATGTAACTTCAAAGGCAGCGGGAGAGTATAATCCTACTAGACAGAATATTGTGCAAACAGCACTAACGAATACTACAGAGACCAGAGAAACTTATTAGGAGGCTATTACAGTAATATAGGCAAGGGATGAGAACAGTTTAGGCTGAATGGCGGGAGATGTTGGGAAACAGATGCAGAAGATATTTTGAAGGCAGAGACAAGACAATTTACTGATGGATTGGATGAAGAATAATCATAACCACCCCACAGTAGATGTATTTTGGTCCAGATTAAATGAGATGATGTATATGAAGTTCTTGTACAATGCCAGACATGCTGTAAGCCTCAATAAGTGGTGATTATTATTGCTGCAGTTCTAGATTGAAGAGGTGCTTATGATAACAGAATAGTTTAATTTTGGACCATCCTATTTTCCAAGACTTATAGTTGCTTTACTCTTACATCACTATGCACACACATGCACACATTTTCCAAAAATAATAATGGTAGTTATTAATTATCAACTCGACTCTAAACAGTCTTCCCCTCTTAGGAAACATTCTAATAATGAATTGATTTTCCTACCAACTTCAGGGAAGCTTTCATTCCTGCAGACACACATTTGGGACCCAGAAAGTTGCCTCCATAAAAGTCAGGAAGCCCCCAGTCTTTCTGCTCAGATGTTGTAGATTAATAGTCATTTGATTTGGGAATGTGAAATGAACTGATAAGAAAAGCTGTACGTACCAATGACACTCAGGAATGAAAACTGACAGATCACCTGCTTTAGAAGATTTGATTCTTCAGATTTTAAGAGGGGGGAAAAAGACCTTTAAGTGACATTTACTCTCTTATGGCTTACATTAAACAATTTAATACGTAACAGAAGGGAGAGAACATGATATAAACAATATATCCAGGAGAAAAAATAAATGACCTCAGTCTCGAGAGGCACTGTTATGCACTGGTACTATTCGTGTACACTATAAGGAATGATGTATCAGTTTTACTTCTAATCAGTATCTAAATATATCACGGTTGGTTCCTGGAGTGCATTACACTATCTCACAATGCGTGCTCACATTTTACATTAATGTGGAAAGTATCCATCCGTTATCAGCAGAACTTAATTCTATACTGAAAAATGAGGTGTCTGCTTGGTACACTTCTATTTTAAGGTTTAAAGTCATTGAGAAAGCAAATCTAAAATAGAACTTTGGAACTAAACTATGCTGTTTTTTATGGCATGGATGTTGAGAGAGAATGGTTTGTTGGGTGTCTGACTCAGAGGCATCACCTATGTCTTGGGTGCCTCTGGTTTCCAACCCTGTTTCAGCAATGCTGTGGAGGCATCCATTTCATTATCTGTTCCTCATCAAAATTGCTGTCCTAGAGTTAGTATCTGCTATGGTCTGAATGTTTGTGTCCCCCCAAAATTCATATGTTGAAACCTAATCCCCAATGTGACAGTATTAATAGATGGGGCCTTTGGGAGAGGTTTGGGTCATGAAGGTGGAGCCCTCATAAATGGGGATTAGTGCCCTTTTAAAAGAGACGTTGTACCTTCTGCCATATGAGGTTACAGTGAAAAGATGTCCATCTATGAGCAAGAGGACCCTCACCAGACACCAAATATGCCAGCACCTTGATCTTGGACTTCTCAGCCTCCAGACCTGTGAGAAATAAATTTCTGTTGTTTAAAAGCTATCTAGTTTATGGTGTTTTTGCTAAAGCAGCCCAGATGGACTAAGATAGCATCTGTTGATGATTCTTACGAGAAGCAATTTTACTGTGATGGTTGCAAAATGATGATTGTCCAACTTTAGCACTCTTTCCACATTTACCAATAGGTATTTGGCATTCCACTACAAGCAAGAGACCTCCCTTCGCCTCCACTGATGGCTTTGTCTATTTATTATCAGTGCGGACTCATGGATTCTTTTTTCTTCAATGTTTTATAATTCATTACTGTCTTTAAGTGTTCCAATTATTTCTGACTTGACCAATGGGAATCCCTTTAAGCTGGCGCCTATATCCTAGTGACATATTCCATCTTTTTCTTTTATCATTTTCTTTCTTTCTGGCATGTCAGGTTCATCTTGTAACTACCCTGTCCCAGCCTTGGGATCAGCCATTTCTGCTAGAAGCCCTGATTCCTTTTATTAGAGACCAAGGTCTAGGTGCTAGCTGTGCTCATTGCTACTGGGGTGTCATTGCTTCTTGGCCTTTTTAGTGGACAAAGCTGGGCAATACACGAGGTCTGTCCAGAAATTATCCAGCCATTGTTAATATAACGAGAATGGTTTGCACAACATCGATGTAACCCGGCAGCCAAGACAAGTGGACCGGGATGTGCATGCATGAACAATGACGACTTCACTAGTCAGTGGGGCATTAGACACTGTTGAGTGAGCACGTGTACCGTGTGGCCATCACATTCAAAATGACTGAGCGAGTACAGCAACGAATCTGCATCAAATTTTGCATTAAGCCTGAACATTCCTCCGTGGAAACTATTCGGATGATTCAGAAGGCTTTCTAGGATGATGCAATGAATGCAGCACCAATAAAAGTGTGGCACAAATGATTCAAAGATGGTCTAGAATCTGTCAAAAGCGATCCATGTTCTGGAAGGCCTGCAACAAGCAGAACACCTGAGAATGTTGAACGTGTGCGCGTTAGGTTAAGAGACACTGGGAGAACTGTGTGAGGTCCCAAGGTGCCTACTTTGAGGGGACTGAGACGTCATTTTCCTGTGTACAATGTTTCTTGTATCCTTTATCTTCTTCAATAAATGTCTCTTTTTCATATTACATGGTTGGACACTTTCCAGACAGACCTCGTTCATATGTATGTATCTATGCACAACACTCAGACACACACATACACACACACACACACACACACACACACGCAAATTCTGAGTCCACACCAATGCCTCTAATTGCAAGTGGTCCCCACAGGGTCTCTTCTTGACTTCCACATTTGTACCTTTCTTATTCCACAATAACAACTCATGCTGCCAAAAACATGAACTAATTTATTATTCATTACTCAATCCTATAGTACATCTGAAATAATTTCAGAATGGTTTCTCCCAAAAGCAAACCTGCTATAAAAAGTTCAGGACTTGCTTGCTGTTCTCCCATCTCTCCACCCTATAAGAGACTGCATGTATATAGTCAAATACCATGTTCATAAGTTCCTTCATTCAGGCTTTTTCCCCTTCATTGTGGTAATGTTATTCATTTGAAACACAGCTGGGTTCATTGGCTCCAGTTTTCTTCCAGTTTTAGGATGCTTTTTTACCTTCTCATCATTGCTAATTTGATTGTGTTGTTTGAATATGTAGAAAGTCAAAATTGTGTGACATACATAGGCATACTCAGAGAAATTTGCACTATTTTTATTCCTGATTTTAAATAAGTAGTATGCTTTTTCTGTAATTAAAGGATCAAACAGAGGGAAGAAGGAGAGAAGGACTAACAGCCACAGGCAACAGAGAGGAGGAGGATTTCACCTGATTAAGAGTTGGCTCTAATTTGTAGTCCCACCAGCAGTGTAAGAGTGTTCCTAACTCTCCACATCCTCGCCAGCATTTGTTGTTTTGGGATTTTTTGATAGAGGCCAATCTCATGGGGGTTAGATGATATCTCATTGTGGTTTTGATTTGCATTTCTCTAATGGTTAGAGATGTTGAGCATTTTTTTATATGTTTGCTGGCCATTCTTCTGTCTTCTTTTGAAAAGTTTCTGTTCATTTCCTTTGCCCATTTGTTGATGGGGTTGTTTGATTTTTTCTTATTGATTTTTTTGAGTTCTAGATAGATTCTGGTTATCAGCCCTTTGTCAGATGTGTAGAGTGCAAATATTTTTTCCCATTCTGT
>RJWJ010008002.1:0-55018 GCA_004363605.1 Indri indri | reverse complement strand
AGGAAAGGGAAATGGAATTTATTAATACCTAGCAAGTCGATAACACACACACAAAAAGTTAAATTATACAAAGATAAAGTGCTCAGATTTCCTTCTATAACTTATAAAAAGTAATTCAATGTTTTGTCCCAGAATCCACTTACATGTATACAGTTTTTTTTAACCTTATGCAGAAAACTCATGAACCGTTGGCACAAAAAAAAAAGCCTTTACTAATGACATTCTGAGAGATAAGTAAACTTCTGAATCTATGGTTAAACTCATCTTAGGAAGCAGTTTTTTAAAAGCTGGTAACATTCTGGACACACCAAACTTGTCTAGTACCAAGTCAAGTCTAGTCACAGACGGCCAATCCCACCTCACACACAACGCCCATTCTAGTGTTAAATTTAGAAAACAGCACTCTAAATGTTCACCTAGGATGCTACAGCCAAATTCAAGGCCAATTGGAACGTTCCAGGAAAAAAACTAAAATATATACTGACCCATTACTCAAATCTATGATGTCCCTAGATTAGCAGAAAGGAAGGAAATTACCAGGCAGAGGCAGTACAACCTGGAACCACCAACAGGACTGCGCATGAATTGCACAAAAGAGCCTTTAATTTCTACCCTTGGGCCTTCTTTCAGATCATTTCAGTGCCTGTGTCCACACCAATAACAGCGCTTTGTGGAGGATGGAATTCAGGAGCTAATTACAACTTTTACAATAAAATATATAATGCCACAATGGATATGCTGCCTCTTCAAGTAATGAGTCCCCCCTCGCTAGAGGGGTCCAAATAGAGACAGCATGACTATCTAATGGACTGCTGTGAAGCTGCGGTCCCCAACCCTTGGCGTACCAGTCCATGGCTTATTAGGAACCAGCCACACAGCAGGCGGCGAGCAGTGGGTGAACCAGCGAAGCTTCATCTGTACTTGCAGCTGCTCCCCATGGCTGGCATCACCGCCTGAGCTCCACCTCCTGTCAGATCAGCGTGGGCATTAGATTCTCACAGGAGCGTGAACCCTACTGTAAACTGCGCGTGCGAGAAATCTAGGTTGCGGGTGCCTTGTGAGAACCTAACGCTTGATGATCTGAGGTGGAGCTGAGGCGGGGATGCCAGTGCTGCGAAGCGGCTGCAAATACAGATTACCATTAGCAGAAAGGTTTGACTGCACAATGAATGTAATGCACTTGAATCATCCGAAACCATCACCTTCCCCCGTGATCCATGGAAAAATTGTCTTCCATGAAACAAGTCCCTGGTGCCAAAAAGGTTGGGGACCACTGCTATAAAGGGCTTCATTATGGAATGTGAAGCCACAGTACCATGCAAAGGTCAGATTTCAAGATTCCATGCATTTAAATCTCTCGGCTGTAACACACACACACACACACACACACACACACACACACACACACACAATGCTGATTATTTACCAAGCATACCTCCAGCTCTGCTCCCTCAATATCCTTGCTTCAACAATTATGTAGGAAAGACAAAAAAACAAACAGAGAAAAGCCCAATCTGATATCAACTACAAACTAAATGAGTGTTTTCTTTCTCTTTCTTCAAACAGATTGCTTTACTAGCTACCACTTTCTTATAATAAACAAGTCCAGAATATTCCATTTGCATCATTTTCAACTCAAAATAACATTCAGTTTTGCCACCTAAGGGGATATCAAAGGTTATTCATAGAGAGAAATGGAAATAAAAAATGAAAGTACCAGTATGGCGAGCCACAGTTCTGGAAGCATGGTTTTCAAAAATTATGCTTAAAGATCCACAACTACTGATTCTTTAAAATCTGAGTATGTGATTATACTCAGAGGTTGAATTGTCAGGCTTTTAATGGTTACATCGAGTTAAAACTAGAAATGATAGAAAGGCTTGATCCAAAATAAAAGGGCTACTACCTCAGAAGCCAGGGGCAAGGTCTTGTTAGCATTATTGGAGCTACTAATTCCAGGATGGCAAAACATAACCATGACTATAAATTAAACTTGAGGTCTCTTGCTGACTAAACTCTGCACGCTGCAGTTTAAAATGCTTGTTTCTTATCTAGCAAAACATCTGCTTTTTGATGCTAAAAGTGGGATCCTGAGGGAAGTGATCTTTCCCAAGGCAACTTGATTAATAATAGGCTTCCAAATTTTAGCTAAAAGATGTTTTGATGAAAACAGCAGTACTGAGTAATTGTTTCCACAAATAATCTTGATACATGTTTCCTTTCTTTCCAGAATTTTAGACAGTGGGACTCAGAAATGTACTGTTTTTCTTCTCTATAGCTCCTGCTCCTGTAGTTACCCAAGGAGTTAGTGGTGTTTGCTGAACACTCACACACCTGAGCACTATGCTGCAAAACATCCCCTCTCGCTGGTCCCTGGGAGTTTGTGAAGAAAAATCTGAACGTGGAGACATAATACATGAGTTGACGTAACGTGTAAAATAAGGACTAAAATATTTACTCCTAGGAGTTCATTTTATTGCAATAAAGTAGAAATGCAAAAATGAAACTGTATTCTCAAATATTAATACATAGAGGAGGGCAACTGAGAGTGGGACAAGTTATAAAAATTATCATTGAGGGTGAATCATCTTTGTGCAAGGTGAGTAGGAGATACTTCAAGGACAAAGCAAGGTTGTTTGTTTTGTAAGTGTTAAAATTTTATTAAAATATTTATCAAGCAAGTAAATATAAACCATCCTATGGCCCTTACTTGTGAAACTATCCATGGGGTCACAGTGCTCATTATACATTTCTTACTTCTCTTCTGTATTTGGTGTTTCCTTACCTTTGATCTCAGCTGCTCAGATTTCTATGTTGAGTGAATTTTCTCTAATCCTCGTCCTTAAGGGATTTATGTCCTGGATGGTCTTAGGTTTGTAGGGTGACTGTATTATAGCAGTTATTATTGGTTGCTTATGTGGTAGGCACTGCTTTCTTGCTTGCTGACAAACCCAGAGTCAGAAAAGTTCCTGTCACCAGGAGATCTTCAGTCTACTCTAGTTCAAACCAAGGTTTTTAAAATTAGGTAGAGCTGATGGTGGCTTGAAAATATAAAATAAGTCCTTAAAACACATCAGAAAAGGTGAGCACAGAGAACAGGGAAATGGCAAGGAGAGGGAAAAGGAAATGGAGCCGGGGGGAAGGAAAAAGAGAAGAGACAGGAAGTTTGCTGAATTAGAAATTAAAAGACCTGAATTCATGTCACTGAGTCCTCCTGGCCATGTAATCCTGAGCAATTCTCATCACTATCACCACCACTATCACCATCACTATAAGAGCTAGTATTTACAGAATGTTTTCCATGAACTCAGCCCTGTACACAGCTTGACATACAACACCCACCAACTTTAAAAGCAAGATCCTATCACCTCGCATTATGGGTGGAGAAGCAGATTCAGAAAACTTAAATAATCATCCCAAGGTTTTACAACTAGTAGATATCAGGATGAGGAAGGTTTCCCCTGGTTTGAAAGCATGTGCATGATTTGAAAGCACCCCTCCCCTTTCCACAATGATGAGATACTTCCTAATGTAACCTCTCAGAACCTCTGTCTTTTCATCTAGAAAGAAATTATTATAATTCTTTCTGTAGTCACATGAGAATGTGTATTGCCTTTTGCTACAATAACTTAATGACATAAAGAAATTCTTATTTGTTATTTCTTCTGGGTCCAAAAGAAGGCTAGGCAGTCTGCTGATCTTGGCTGGACTTGATGGGGCAGTTCTAATGGTCTGAGCATGAGTCTGGTGGTCAACTGGATGTTGGTGGATCTGGGATGGCCTCTCTGGGATGACTGGCTGTGCTCCATGTGGCCTCTCATCTCCAGCCCACAAGCCTAGGCTTGTTCCCACCACACAGGCTGTGCTCCTAAGAGAGGGAAGCATGCAAGTCCTCTCGAGTCCTAGGGTTAGCACTGGCGCATCACTTACACTGCATTCTGTTTGTAATAAGTCTTAAGTCCCGCCTAGATTCAAGGGCTGGGGAAATAGACCAAAATCACATTACAATGGCATGTGTACAGGGAAGAATGAAGAATTGGGCCATTTTGCAATCACTCTACCATAGGACATATGTAAATATGCTTTATAAACTATAAACTGCCACACCACTGAGTCCCTGACTAAAATCCATTCTTACTGAAAACATCAACACTGCTACCAATCCAAGGACAGCTTGTTTTCATTGCTGTCGTCTCTTGTAGCTGAGCTTATAGAAAACAACAAGACAGAGCCATGTAATGAGGATCAGTATATCAGGATCCTTATTCAGGAGGATGAATTCAGATGAGATTTTCCCCTATCCCCTTACCCTGAGACTTCACACTTATATTCTATTAAATTAGAAATTCTTCAAGAATTAAAAATCAAGGAGAAAAATTTCCAGACTTCATCTTATTTATTCTCAGCCTTTCTGTAATTGTATATTCCATCTTTTTTGTTATTGGGGTATTGTGATTTCTTCCTAAAGCAAAATCCCAAATGCTGAATCCCAAATTCATAGTGTAAAATGCTTCCCCACTCTATAGGTCCCTAAGGGACATAATCTGGGAGGGGATCAAAGGAACATCAGCGTTTACATTAATCTTTTTGGCACCAGGGACCAGTTTCATGCGAAACAATTTTTCCACTGACAGCAGGGGCAGGGGTGGGGGTGTCAGGGGCGGCAGAGCTCTGTGGCCAGTTCCCTAGCAGGCCCTGGACAGGTATCAGTCAGCAGCTGGGGGGTTGGGGACCACAGTAATAAGGCATGAAATTTAATGTGATTTAGAAAAAAAGCTGCTGTAGCTCAAAACTCCAGAGATTATCTTTCTGTCTCAGAAATATTAATTTGTATTTTTTAGTTCCCACATGACCCACATCCAGATGAGCCTGCAAGAGAATGTCAACTCTTCATCACGACATCATATAACCTCCGTAGGCCAGTTGTTCTCCACTCTGGCTGGTTTTATACAAGAATCACCTGGGCAGCTTTTAAAACTCCCCATGACCAACTCATACCCTGGGATGACTCAATCAGAATCACTGGAAATGAGATACAACATCAGCATTTTTTCAAGCTCCCCAGATGATTCCAATGTGCCCATGAGATTGAGAACCACTGCATGGGGCCCTTACCTCCCTGCCTATAAACGGAAGGCTTTGTACTAGATCCCATTTTGTACTAGGTTACAACTCTATTTCTCTCTTTGAATTGCTGGCAAAATAGTTTGGCTCTTTTTCCTTAAACTCTTTTGAAGCTGTGTATAGTAGAAAGAACTTCTGGAGTCAGAGTTGCAGTTGAATCCCTAGTCAGTTACTTATTAGCCACATGACTTGGATGGAACAAGTTCCTTAACCTACTTAGCCTCTCTGATACTTAATTTTCTCCCAAGTCAAATGATATAATAATTCCTACCACGTAGGGTGCTATAAAGAGTGAGATAAAGTATATAAAATGCCCTGGAGTAGACAATAAGTACCCAGTTCTTTTCCCCCAAGGATTCTCCATCGAGCAGTTTGGCATCCTCAGGTGGCCTGCTGTTGACTGATGAAAGGGAAGAGGGGACACTCGATGTGTCCTACACGGGTCTGTACACAGTGATGGAGCCCAGCCGTCTGTTTTTATGTGCATCGTGTACTAATCCTGCTACTATTAAAAATTCCCTTGGGGCAAAATATCACTATATGTCTGCTTGCTGGGGCCCACCCCACCGGGGGTCTAAATGTCATTTGCTCTTTGTCCAGACACGTCAATGATGGGGTCTTTATTTCTTTTTCCCCATCAGCCCAACAGGCCTGATACAGACTGGGTATGGGGAAGAGGCCATACAGGGAAGCGTGTCCAAGGACCCAGCCAGCCTCCTCCTGCACCCAATCTGCTTGCCACAGAAATAAGGAACCAAAAACGACTGCAGAGAAAAGCAATGTCACTACTGCAGCTACAGGGCAGCAAATCACCTCTGGATAGTGGAATTGTTTTCTTTGCTAATCATAAGTCTCCTGGACAGGTCTGCACATGTACTTCTGCACAAAGGAATATCATTAAATTGCTATAGCTTTTTAAGCAGCCTGTCACCACAAAGCAAATAAGCCTTTTTTTCAGTCCCCTATATTGGTAACAAATAAAAGATAAATTCAGATTTTCCCAAAATATGTTTTTAAATGATTAAACCTGTGTTCTTTGTTCTGACTCATTTTCCAATTACCAAAAAAGCTTTGTAAATTAAGGTTGATTGAACAGAAGCAAAAGAAAAATTCTAAAAAAAAAAATAGTGTTGATAAATATATTTAATCAAATGGCATCTATTTAAATAGTAATTTCAAAATGACCAGTCTCTGTGGAAATCTGCCTGCCCTAAGTAGTCCCTAAGCCCACAAGTCTGGACAGGTCATGGCTGCCCCATCCTCAACCTTACCCATAAAGCTCTGTTCAATTCTATAATAGCATGGCAAAGCCTCCACCTCCTCATGGTTATTACTTATGTGTTGGCAATTTCAGCTTTCCTAGTCTTCATTTTATTTCTTATTAAAGTCAAGGATTTATTTCAACTAGTACATTTAGGTTCCATGGCAAGGGAATACCCAGCCAATATGTAAGCCTGTACAAAAGGGGATGGTTTTGATCAAAAGTAGTTAGTTGTTAGAGAATGTTGTGTCTCACATTGATCTTATATCTCAGTGAAATTGGCACATATCGCCACTTAGATATTGTATATCTATTTGTTTATATGTTTATTGAATATCTCCTCCTTCTTAGAGATCTGCAAGCTATGGTGCATGGGCCAAATCAGGCCCACCATCTGTTTTGTAAATAAAATGTTCATTGATGTAAATAGTCACTTCTGTTCATTACTGTATTTTCTGTGACTCCTTTCCCACTGCAACAGCAGAGTTGAATAGTATTTATGACAGACTGGTCTGCAAAGCCAAAAATATTTACTATCTGACCCTTTACAGAAAAAGAGTTTGCCCACCCCTGTTCTAGACTCCAGGCTTCATAAGAACAGGAGCTTTGCTGTAAACTCACTGACCTGCACATAGTAGGGGTTCGTTCAATAAACATTCATAATAAATAATTTATGTTAAATAAGTTAATCATCTCAGCCACAAAGCTACTTTTCTGGTGCAGATCTTTAGGAAAAGCAGACATTTGTGCCTTATTTATAAATAAGCCAAGAAGATCCTAAAGGTGGATCCTAATTTTTCAGCTGAGGGAACTGAGGCCCGGAAAGCTGAAGCGATTCTCCCAAGGTTAGCCCAAGGAGAGCAGAGGACTACTCCAGGAGCAGATTTGTTTTCCTTTAATTAATGAGGCATTTTATAAAGTCAGCCTATTCCCGGGAGGGCCAAGGGTTTGTACATAACATTCATGCAATAATAATTACACTTGTTTGGAACTTTCAATTAGGACTTATTCCCCGAAGTTCTTTAAATGCTCACCACTCTAATACATTTTCATAAATTTGCTTAGGGAATGATATGCTTGCATTAAAGTACACAAAGTACAGCTTTAGAACAAACTTTGTTAATTAAACAAACACCCAGAGAAAGTTCCAGTGCACATTCAGTCATTACTCCATCTACCACCCATCTGTTGGTCAAAAATTTCTCCAGATATGATATCCCAAAGTGCTGGTTTGAATTTTAAGGCATCCACCTATTCCCCAAAGTACAAGAGAGAGAATAATTTGATTCCGCCAAGTCACACTAAAAAGAAGATAAGGATTGACCAGCACAGCCTAGTTTCTGTCTCTCGCCAGTACTGGAGGAAAAAGAAATGCTGGCTGATTTGGCATCTCCAATGCACTAAGGCAATTTTTCTTATGTCACGATTTATTTTCCCTGAGAAAGTTCTTTGCAATTCAGTCCCATACAGCAAAGGTCAGAGATAGAAATAAATCAAGGAACAGATGCACGTTAGGACTGCAAGCTCTGAAACCCTCAGTTGCAGCTCATTTTACTCAACAACCATTGATGAGGCCCCTCATCAGTGATGGGCACTGGAAGAAATGAAGAGGCCCTGGACACTGTCCCTGGGCCCCAGGAAGAGTCACGCTTCACATGGGAGAGAGACAAGGAAGCGGTCAGCACCACGAGGTGCAGGTACAGGACCGTTGAGTCAGGAGTGCAGGGGAGGATGCCCAAGGGACACACAGGCCAAACTGTCCTGACACTGGAGTTGAGAGTGAGCCATATGAAAAAGGAGGAAAAAAACCTTCATGAACAATGAAGTTACATGTTCAAAGACAAAGAGGGAGAGAAAACAGTACACAGTTGAGAGTGAAAATATTTCCGTATGTCCAGAGTGTTAAATGGGAGGTGAGCCCAGAACAGAAGGCTGAGGCTTTAAGCTTTGGCAACATATGCCCTGCAGCAAGCATTTGCTCTAAGCCCAGTCTGTCCTGAGTGCTGAGCTAGGAACCAAGAAATGCCTTTTAGGTTAAAAAAAAAAAAAAATGTTCCCTAGAGTTTAATTTTCTGTAGAACATGGACCTCAGTGGTCTTCTGGCTCTAATTTTTCATCCAGTGTAGAAATCTGATTCCAATACCCTAAACTGAAGATCCTCTGGTCTTATTAGAAAGTTCTTTATGTTGAATTGGAAACTGCCTCCCTCTAACTTCTTTTTGACTTCGATAAGACATTAGCCAGCAACTTTCCCCAAAGAAAGGTTCAAATCACAGTAAACAGAGCCCAAAGATCATATTTTGAAATTTATGTGGTCTAAACTTGATCGACACAGTGTTCAATATACCAGGAACAACATTTCGAAATGCAGTTTATTTCTATCTCCCCAAGAGACCTAGGCCACACCATTCAAAAGTCTTCTAAATCAGGACACATCTCCTAGGGAGCCTAGGGAGCCTAGGGAGCCTAGGCAGCCAGACCCTGAATTTCTGAACCCGAAAGACAAAAAAGGCCAGAGAAGCAAGAAAAAAAACAGATCCTGAAAAAAGCAAAATACAGAATCCAAACCTTACAGCTCCATGGGTAGGAGCTAAAAAGAGAAAAACCGGGAGGAAGCAAGTCATGATGCAGTGGTTCACCTTTATGACTCAGATCCACAAGCCATCAGGGAAGCCTCGTACAACACGACAGGGACAACCATAAGAACATTTTAAGTTATGTACAAGAAGGAGATACATGCAATCCCTGAGTCAGAAAATATAATGTTACTCAGCTGCACAGAGAAGGCAGAATTACTCAGATCCTATTTTGCTTTACTCTTCGTCACTACAAAAAATGATGCTGACTCTGCAGAAAGTAGAACACACATTGTCAACAAAGAGTGGAAGCCAGGGATGGATGAGAAGACATTAAGATCTTGTAACAGCTGCTTTATGGGAGTTCAGGCCCTGACCCCAGATTAATTGATTCCAAGACACTGAAAGAATCTGCAGATGCTATCAGAGCCCCAGAGCTGCAAATCTGTGTGAAATTATAGACAAGGAGGGCAGAGTCAAAGAGCGAGGCTAATACCGTCTCAGTTATCAAAAAGAGAAGTAGCTGCATTCTGTGAAAATGGGAAATTATAGACTGAGAGGCTATAGTACTAACAGACAAACAGAAGCAGCTTAGAACCTAGCAGTGGTGGGGAGAGGAGCAGGGAGCCATGACTAACACACACAAGTAGTTGACAGTGGGGGCACATGAGGCATGGATGGGAGCCAGTTGTGTTCAGCACACCAAGCACCGTTGTAAGCAACTAATCCTCAGACCAACCCTAAAAGGTACTTGCTATTATCACTCCCATTTTGCAGATGAGACAACTGAGGCACAGACCTAAAGCCTTAAGATTGCGCAGCTAGTAACTGATGGAGTCAGGATTTGAACCACTATAAAGTGCTGCCTCCCCAAGGAGTCCAAAGTTTTGTGTCAAGGTGACCTTTAAGGAGGAAGCAGAAATTGGACAGAGTTGAAGAATTAATAAAAATTGGAGGCAGAGACTGAGCTAGGAATTGGTGAGGCATGTGGAGGCCATGAAGGAGAAGCTCCTTGCTGGAGCTCAGGAGACACACTGAGGACATACAACAGTATGGGGGAAACATGAGGCCAGACTCAGAGCACCTCGGATGGGAAAAAGAGGAAGTTGGCTTTCGGTTCCATTCTCAGGTGCTTCACTGTTTCATGTAAGCCTTTCAAATTTGCTCCTTGCTCCCAAGATCTCTCTTCTTATCTTACTTAAGGTGCTTTTGGTCATAAGTAACATAAATCTCTTCAAACATGCATATACAAAAAAATGCTGAGAGAGGGGAAATTTGTTGGGAAAATCCAAGGTCAAGAGGAGCAGCTGAGCCTCACAAGGTTCTTGAACTCAGGGCTCTGTGTCAAGAGATGAAGCCCTGTGAACTTTCAGTTGTCTGTGTTAATGCAATCTATTATCTAAAAAATAGTAAGACCCAGGTAAGCTCAAGTCACATGTGTATATATTTTTTTCTCTCCATCTAGACAAGTATTTTCCAACTTATTCGACCATGACCCACAGTAAGAAATACATTTTCCATCACAATCCAGTCTGCACGCATATGTATAATCATAAGAAGCATTTTATCCCCTATAGCGTACAGCCTAGGTCCTCACTCAAAAAACACTTGTTGTATGACTGCTTGATCTGTTGACTGGTGACTATACTGACTTCCCAGCATCTTGGAATAAAATAATCATAAAAATTCAGAGAAAATAAGCCGTGGAGATTCCCTTGTCCAGTGACTTCCAACATTTTTTTTTAGCAAAAGACCCTTATTTCCAAATGAAATCTTAGTTGAAGGCCAGTGTATAAAGCACAGGGTCATAAATTTACTTACCCTATACTCAGTGCAAAGAAGACATAATTTCTTTATTTTCCATAGTTGGTCTGAATTTGTATAGCCCTCAGACCAGCAAAGGCACCCAACCCCTACACACAACACACATACACAGACACTTCACACTGGGTAGATGGGGCAGGAAATGGGAAAAGATAAAAATCATGATATGTTAATATTTAAGTTCAGTAAACGGTCTCATTTTGACTAGCTCAGAAAGGTTTTCTCCTACATCCCAGGGCTTCTCCAAGACACTCTCTGTGTGTACGGGGAGTACACATGGTCTTATGGCGTTGGGGTTGGGATGGTGAGCAGAGAAGCCCCTACTCTCCACCTGTGCTAGTTCTCAGGTGTATACTAGCCTGGATCCCCACAAGGTGTGGTTGGTCGGCCCTGCGACCCCACCCTGGGCATTCTACTGGCTTCCACTGCTGATATCTGTGTCAGATGTAACTCGCAGACTATTATCTCCTGGCCCAGGGGCCTCCCTTCTATCTTGGCCCCACTTCAGCTCTCACCAGCCCTGCACTTTGGCACTGACTCCTCCACAGTCCTGGTCCCCGTGTCCCACCCTGCAGCCTCGGCCACCACAACACCCCACCCTCTCCCACCTGGTGACCCCCTCTGGCATGTTTCCCAGCCAGGCTCCCTAGAGGAAGGTCCTTTCCACTCTGTAAGGGAGCCAAAGGCAGGCCTCACTCTGTCTAACCAACGGCCACTCCGGCTTGCTGTGGATACACCACAGGGTGGTCTCCCAGGGCCTGAGTAAGAAGCAGCACCAAGCCCAGCTTCCCTCAATCACTAACTTGCTCCCCATTTATGGATTCAGCCAGCAAGGGCAACCAGGAGCCCTGTGCCTCACTGTGGCCTTCCCAGTCCTCTGTCAGCCCTCCTCTTCCCACAATGCCTCAGGCAGAAAGGGGTGGGGTTTCTTCCTTCCTCTTTCTCTTTGGTTAGAACATTGCCCTCGTCTTCCCTCCCCTCTTCCTCTAGAGTTATAAGGATGGAGGGAGAGAGAGAGGAAGGATAGGTGGGAGTGGGGAAGGAGAGAGAGAGGCCAGTTTTAGCTTCATAAGGGGACCTAAATTCAAAGGTGTCTCAAAAATACAGTACCAATTTCATTTAAAACAGATGAAAATGGAGCTCCTTCAGTTGAAGCCAGGGTAAGGGACTCAGAACCCCATCTACTTGTTGGGGTCTCCCTTGCTCTTCACAGAGCCCCTAAGGAACTTCTAAGGAATCCTGGTCATTTATTGAAACAATTTGGAAAACCACCAATAAAGTCTAGACGAACATTCTCCAGTGGAATTTTCTGTGACAGTGGAAATATTTTATATCTACACTGTCCATTATGGCAGCCACGAGCCACATGTGGTTACCAAGCACTTGAAATGTGGCTAGTGCAACTGAAGAACTGAGTTTTTTATTTTAATTAATTTAAGTAACTACCATATTGAACAGTGCAGCCCAGCCCATTCATTTTACAAATAGGACCTTGAGGCCCAATATCATTCCACATGCTTATGACAGAGTTAGCGTGAAGACCCAGGTTCCATGTTCCCTGACTCTTCCTTCCTCAGCTGTCATGCCAAGGTCACTGCCTAGCCCAGTGCCTACCTGGCTGCTTCCAACTTTAATGAAGTGAGCCAGGACTCAGTTACAACATGCACTACTGTACGTGAAACTCAGTTTAACTCCGAATTTTTTTTAAGAAAGGAGCTTGACCACATTAGAACCTCAGCCCCAGGGGTGAAGACCTAAAGAATGCCACTGTAAAAATTCCACAATAGTATGGTCTCAGCTATAACAACATCCAGAGGAGTGGCCCCCACAGATATAGCATTTCAAGTTTTCATAAGTACAAATGAAGCTCTTCATCCTAAAATGTGCCTTCCTGAGATGGCTTGATGACCACAGCAAAACAGCACAACTTAATGAAAGGACATTAGGTTTGGGCAGATGAGAGGAAAAGGCTTTCATTAACAAGCTGTGCATTCTTGGGTGAGGCCTTTACCTGTACTGGGCCCCAATTTCATTTTCCATTAAACATGCCCTGTAATACCTCTTCCTCCTCTCTCTCAAAGATGTTATGAAGATAAATCAGCAAAATGCATAAAATGCCCCGTGATCCCAGGAAGAAAGGCACTGTGTAAATTTTCTAACGTCTCATTATTAAACACAAAAACCAAACTTTCCTGCATGTAAAATAGCTAAAATCAAGCATCTTGTATCACTTTATACCAAAAATTATTACACCATTAACCATGGGGCTATGCTGGTGTCCCTTTTAACTAGAAATTCCATGCTGGAGTCATTCTTTTAATGTTATTTAAAAGGAGAACAATGATTCAAAATGACAGAAGCCAATTTTCTTTGCTATCCTCCATTGTAGGAAGTAAGTGAAACCACTGGATCTTAAAAGGATGCATTTATAATGTGTGCAGATACTGAAGTGCCAGTTAATAAGTTGAAAAGCTTAAAGGAAGTTAAGTGTGGTATAGGATTTCAGGAAACCTCAAATGTAAACTCAAATAATTCTTGTTGCCTTTAGTTTTTGTCTTGTACAGCAACAACAATAATAATGACACTCTGTCCTGTTATTTCCAAAGATGAAACTCCACAAACACAGCTCTGAGGCAGTCTGGTCCCATCCCAAATAACACCCCTTTGGGCAATGAACACACCTGTGTGAGCCGTCAGGCTGAGATGAGGGTGACAATTGGCATATGGAATAGAATAATGGAATCAATCACTTCCTCTTTTGCCCTCCCTTGTCATTCTGCTCATGGCCCCTATTTTAGCACTTGTCATATTGTGTTTAGTAATTTCATTTTTATTCCATACCCCTACAAGACAGTGTGCTCCTCGAAGGTGGGGCCCTGTTTTATTTGTATCTGAATCCTGAAGGCAGAGCCCAGCACGTGATAGGTAATTGACAAGTTGATGCTGCCTTTGGTGATCACCAGTCCACTAGGAAACAATACTCCAAACTCCAGCTCTGTGCACACAATTGATCTTGGCTCAGCATTTATTCCGATTTATAAATAAGGCCTGGTTCCAAAGTTACAACCAAGCTTTAATCTCACTAGTAGGGAAATACTGCATGTTAACTAAAACAGAAAATCCCAGCCAATTTCTTCCCTGGCCATGAAACAGAGGATACTTGCCTTGGGTGTTCGGTTTGTAACATCAACAAGAGCAGCACCTGCTTACACTAGCACCCCAATATTCATCAGCATCATCTCCTTCCATATCTGAGATTTAATCCAGAAGTATCCAGATTAGTTTTATCCAGTTTGGAGCCCGAATTCACTTACATGAGTTCTCAGAGTGAATTGGATGCAGGTTTATCAGAAGAAAAGAAAACCTGAACTAAAGACATAAATTCCAATAATAATCTGCATTTTAACCACGGAGTGTCAATCCAGATAAGGAATTTCGGGATTATCTGATCCACCCCCTCATTTTATCAATAAAGTGACTTGGCCAATGCCACACTGCTATGTGGCAGCAAAACAAGGACTAGAACCTGGGTCTCTACACTCCCAGACCAGTAAGGTAACCACTGTCCTGATATGCCCAAGACCACGGGGATTCCCAGGACATGGAACTTTTTGTTTTTAAAGCAGAACCAGCTCAGGAAAACTGTCTCTGTTTGCCTGCGACTGAGATATTTTCCAGGATACAGGACTTTTGTGCTAAAACAGGGCAAGTCTCAAACTGGGACAGGCTGGTCACCCTAAGTTCAGTGTTCTCTTCAGTACATAAATCTGCTCCTTTTATCAATCTGATAAAATGTTACTGCCTCTGCCTCAAATATTTAACCCCAGCGAGAGCCCAGTGATAAGAAACAGAGTTTGACAGTTGTTACATTGCTGCATCTCCTCTAAGAGGGATAAAATTCTATCCATTAATTATAACACATAAATGATCAAAACCAGAGCCTCAAGAATCACTATGAATTTTAAAAAATAATTTTTGGGTCTTTAAATAATTAAATGTTAAAAAGAAATTCAAGAGGAAGAAAATGAAGATCATGAAAATGCGCATTATGAAGCCAGTCCTGCTTAAATTCCAAACTATTATTCTGTGCCCAAACTAACCAAGTTGTTACTGCTAAGAAGAGAAGGCCGTGGAAGGCTCACAGAGTTATGCTGATTAATTATCCCGAGAGTCATTTCAGAAGGCAACCATTACTCATGAGGCACTCCTCTGACTCCGTAATTAGCCCACGATTCCTGCGATTCCAGGGACGATTTCAGAGTCTGTATTTAAAACTCTTTTAGCATTTCCCACAAAAGAGAGCTGGAATTGATATTTCAAGTTCTTTGAGGGGACTTGGGATTCTGGGTCCATGATATCTCCAATCATAACAAAGTTAGCTTCTTCCCTTCAACTTCAATCAGCAACCTCACAAAACCAGGTTATCAGGGCTATTTGGCAAGAAAGTGTTGCTGGATTGGACCAATCCCAATAACCATGAAGAGATAGATTAATGAACCAGACACTTTGTTGGGCACTTCATACATAGACACTCATATCCTTGCAACAGTTCTTCAAGGCAATGGTCATTATCCTGAGTTTGTAAGTGAGGAGGCTGAAGCTCTGCACACTCACTGGTTCCAAGCCCACGGGCTAGTGCGTGGCAGAACCAGCTTGAGTCAGAATCTCTCTGGGCCATGAGTTGGCCTCCTCCCTGACATACTCCTCCAGAGAAGCTGCTCAGTTCCCATGTTCTGAGAAGGTGGGGTCTGTACAGGATAACATGTATCACATTGTACATATGAAAACAAGTGTCATGGCAAAAGAAAAATGTCAAACTGCCCTACTAAAAGGAAAAAAAAAATTCCAACTTACAATTAAAAAAGAAAAGGCTAACATATTTGCCAAAACCTTACATGTTAGTTAAAAAATGAATGAACTAATTAAGGTATTTTCCTAGCTACAAACTACAAAACACAATAATCTTGAGTTTGGTCTGCCAAATAAAAATCTCTTCCCCCATTGTGGGTGACATATGTCCCCAAAAATATCCCTAAAGTCCCAAGAGACAAAGAAAAAGTCCCTACAGCCCAAGGGAACAAATGTCTTTCCCCACTGAAAGTGATTCTCTGGAGATTTATACTTTCAAGGTAAATATAAGAGATAATGAATTATAACTCACCAAACGACAAGAATGGAAACCTGGAATATGTGCTTTCCTAAAAATAATTCCAGGAAACCTTTGGCTTCCCTTCTTTTTTATTTTCTCCCTTCAAAAACAAAACAACATGAAACCAAAAAGAAACTTCCAGTAATTTCAGCTGGAAAATGAACACTCCAGATTGCTGTCCCTCCCAAGGATGAGGATAATCTGATTTACTGCCTTCGTCCCCAGTTTAAATCAGTAAAGAACATCAAGTACAAGTTCTGGATGTTTTAAAAGACAAATTTACTATTGAAAAGGGCGATGCTGCAGGCAGCCAAAGGTTTTAATGCCCTAGCTATTAATAAGTCCCCTTGAGTCTTTGACGCTTTTACAGTGACAGCATCCAAATAGAAAGTCCTCGGTCCCTTGGGAATGAGCACTGTGAGTTTCCAACCCAGGGTTCTTGTCCTGTTAAATTTTCTGTGTGTACATTTGGCAGGTGTTTCTGCCTCCTTTGTCCCTGCAGGGCTCTGGGGAAGACCCTCTCCGTCTTTCAGTATCTCACTCTCTGCAGTGGGTCCCCCAGTGGAGAAAAATCCTTTGAGAAAGCCAGGAAGCACATCCAGAATTCCTGCAAATTCTACCATTTTGTAGAGAAATTACATGACTATTTTTAAAAACAAGGTTTAAGACTCACAAATTCAAAGTGATCAGATTTTCTTACAGGACAAAATTGAGAGCAGGGCAGTGGAGGGAGATTTCATATACTCTAAATGATTAGATATGCAGAGTTTTACCAAAACATCATTTAAAAATGATTCCTCTGCTTCTAAAAGGGCTCACATAAAGGCTCTTAAAAAGCGGTTCTCCCCAGTCCATTCCAAACACAATTAACATGATGACGCAGTTAAAACAAGACACTTCAGGAATCTGAGGCTTACAATGGAATATTGCACTTCTATAAACCTCAAAAGGTTTGCGCCAAGCCTCAAAATCCCTTGTGTGTGGGAACTCCTGTGACCCCAGTGACCAGGGAGAAGGGACCTGTGTACCTCTGAGGAAGGGTGGGGGAGGCAGGTGAGCAGCTCCCATTTCTCTCTGTGGCACCAGCTGCTTCTCCACCTCAAACCCCAGGGCACTGGCTGATAAGTTCCTCGTTCCTTCTTTGCCAGCTCATTTTTAAGCTTATCCCCTACTTTATTTGCAGTTCCCCTCAAGGTGGGCAGAGGAAATGGAACAAGATAAAATCAAAGCAATCATCGCTGCTGCTTTTGAACAGCTCCGATGAAAGACTTACTACATGAGAGAGGCTGTGGTTACCTCTATCTACAACAAGGATTTAGGATTATGTGTGAATTTCAATTATTCATGCTAAACCTATCTCTCTCTAGCCTCACTGCTGCTACGACTTCAAAAGAGATAACCCGCTCCCTTCAGAGTCATGATCTCCAACACTCTCGGCCATTCTCTCTCTGCTTACATGGGAAAACTGCTGCATCACTGGCTTGTTTTCCAGGCAAAGGGACAAGGGGGTTGCAAATTTCCTAAGCCCTGTGAGCTCATCCCTTCTGTCCCATCCTAACCAAATGGTGGTTCTCGCCTCTTTCTTTGTCCACAGAGAAAGGACAATTTTTCTTTCAAGCACCTTATTAACTTTCCCATCATTCTTTGTCACTAAGGAGTCACTCCCCAGCCATAGGACCAGCACTTCTCCAATAAATAGTCTGAGCTGGGGGAAGCTGGGGCTTGCTGGAACCATGCAGAGCCAGGATTCTTCTATTAAGAAGACCATCAATTATTCTTTGCCCTCCTCTCTGCATTGACGATCAGCCCTTTATTCAGATCCAGCAGTTTACAATTGCCTTTCCAAGGAGTTGTCTAGGTCCACATCTGACAACATGAAAAGCAAGATGTGGAGAGAGAGCCCAGATCCCTCTCCCAGATGCCAAGAACACTAGCCTGGGAGTCAGAAATTGACACTGATGTTTGTTAAGCAGTGAGACAAAAATCTGAACTCAAGTCTGTTTGGCTCTAAACTCCATGATCTTAACCACAATTATCCTGCTTCTTCTGTTAATAACATGCTAATGTTATTACACACAAACTGCATGCTGGGTGCTTGATTGGGCATTGCTTTGCCCGATTTTTATTGTTAGGGAAACCGACTTAGGTAAGTGGTAGTACAAATATTTGAGCCCAGTTCTGTCAGACTCCAAAGCCATCTGTGGCACCATTCAAAATTCCAAGGAACAGAAGTAGGTTGGAGTGGGTGAAGGGGAACAAGACTGCAAACAGTACCCAGGGCTAGGAAGGCTTTGTGCTGGCTGAGCCAGGACAGGACCGACTACGCTGGGAGAGAGTGGGGACAATGGCAGCCTCTCGGTGGTGGCAGCTGCAGTGGGGCGTGGATTAGCAGTGCTCCTGTGCCCTGTGACTGGCCTTGAGGCCACCATGAAGCAAAGGGGCACTCCACACCCTCGAGGGGCCACAGCGGGAAGGCGCTAGGGCAGACCCAGTTGGATTCAACAGCCAGAGACTCTGACTAGGCAGCAGCCTGAGGCCAGGAGGAAGGTGCAAGCAAAGCCAGAGAGGCAGCTCTCTTGGAGCTCACAGGGCATGTGGTAGGCAGAGGAGGTTGGTGAGGGACCAGGCAGCATCACCAGCAGCCACAAGGCAGGGGCCCTAAACTTCATGGTATTCAAAGTCTGCCTCCAACACAGCATAAACCAGTGAGTCCAGTTAAAAGCAGAAGCTGGAGAGAAGGAAAGTATCAAGACCCAAGAAATCGGAGTAGGAGCTCAAACTAAAGAGGCTCTTGACAAGAACTCAACCATCAACTCCCCAGCAGCAGCCATGGCCTAAGAGAAAGAGGCTTCCTGGCCCCAGGGTCAGCCCCAGGTGGTCTCCAGGCAGGCAAGCATGCCAGTGAGCTGGGTGCGACTTAGAACCTGATGAGTTACCAAGAAGCTTCAAAAAGGGAGATTCCTTTACTCAGCCATTAATTCTCTTAAAGGTCATTACCTTGCTTATAATTGCAGAATTCTTTTAATTTTTTTTTATTTCAGCATATTATAGGGGGGTACAAATATTTAGGTTAGATATATTGCCTTTGCTCCGTCTGAGTCAGAGCTTCAAGCGTGTCCATCCTCCAGACAGTGCACCTAGTAGGTGTGAATATACCCATCCCCTCCTCCCCACTCCCACCTTCCCAACACCCGATGAATGTTACTACCATACGTGCACATAAATGTTGATCAATTAGTATCAATTTGATGGCGAGTACATGTGGTGCTTATTTTTCCATTCTTGTGATGCTTCACTTAGTAAAATGGGCTCCTGCTCTATCCAGGATAATACGAGAAGTGCTAGATCACCATTGGTTTTTGTGGCTAAGTAGTACTCCATGGTATACATATACCAAATTTTTTAATCCTCTCATGGATTGATAGCACTTGGGTTGTTTCCACATCTTTGTAATTGTGAATTGTGCTGCTATAAACATTCTAGTGTAGATGTCTTTTTCATAGAATGTCTTTTTTTTCCTTTGGGTAGATAGATGCCCAGTAATGGGATTGCTGGATCAAATGGTAGTTCTACTTTTAGCTCTTTGAGGTATTTCCATGTTACTTTCCACAGAGGTTGTACTAGTTTGCAATCCCACCAGCAGTGTATGAGTGTTCCTATCTCTCTATATCCACGCCAACATTTATTGTTTCGGGACTTTTTGATAAAGGCCATTTTCACTGGAGATAAGTGATATCTCATTGTGGTTTTGATTTGTATTTCCCTGATGATTAGAGATGTTGAGCATTTTTTCATATGTTTATTGGCCATTAGTCTGTCTTCTTTCAAAAAGTTTCTGTTCATGTCCTTTGACTGCTTTTTAACGGGGCTGTTTGATTTTTTTTCTTGCTGATTTTCCTGAGTTCTATATAGATTCTAGTTATCAGCCCTTTATCAGATGTGTAACTTGTGAATATTTTCTCCCATTCTGTAGGTTGTCTGTTTGTTCTCATAATAGTTTCCTCAACTGTGCAGAAGCTTTTTAATTTGATCAGGTCCCATTTATTTATTTTTGTTGTTGCCGTGATTGCCTTTGGGGTCTTCTTCATAAATTCTTTGCCTAGGCCAATGTCTACAAGAGTTTTTCCAACATGTTCTTCTAGAATTCTTATAGTTTCATGCCTTAGGTTTAAGTCTGTTATCCACCAGGAGTTGATTTTTGTGAGAGGTGAAAGGTGCAGATCCTGTTTCAGTCTTCTACATGTGGCTATCCAGTTTTCCCAGCACCATTTACTGAATTAGGATTCTTTTCCCCAGTGTATGTTTTTGTCTGCTTTGTCAAAGATTAGATGGCAATATGAGGATGGCTTTATATCTGAGTTCTCAGTTCTGTTCCATTGGTCTATGTCTCTGTTCTTGTGCCACTATAAATTTAAATACCAAATTATACATAAAAGTCTATCTGGGCTGCAAAGGAGAATTGTGTGGAAGGTTCAACTCAGTGTTTTTGCCAAAAATCACATTATTAATGGCGATGTGTATAAAGTACTGTGATGCATGATCTAGAGCCCAGGACACCCACACTGTCTGGAAATAAGCCAGAGAGAAACCTGTGCTTTCCTTTCCCCATTGTAGCCCCCATTAGGTCTGAGGTTCAGCCCAGCCTCCATCCCATTCCCTCTCTCTCCAGCCCCCAACCCTCAGTCTCTCCTACTGCTTCTGATCAGACATCATAATTTGAGTCACAGGTTTCTAGGAACCTACAGAGGAGGGAAAAAAGAGAAAAGAGAGAGAATGTAGTAGCTCACATCCCAAGGCAATGACCTGAAAAGCACTGAGAGGGATGCAGGTAAAGACGCCATCAACCCCAAAAGCAAGAGAGCATGGACACTGGCCCAGTCAGGGGCTAATGTTCACACTTCTTTAGCAGCAGGTGTGGGATTTTTGAACCATAAATCAGCGTTTATCCTACCCGCCACCACCTTGGATGTCTGGGAAATTGATTAGACAGAGAAAAACGATGCTGTCACTGGCATTGAGAAAACTGCAGTCTTGTGAGTCTTTATGGGTATAGCCTGAAAAATTTGTCTCAGAATTGGGGTCTAGTGTTAGGGCAATGTAGAAGAGGACTGGGGTGAAAATTTAAAAAGCTCTCTCTTCCCACTGGCCCCACACCTGCGCCCCTTCTCAAATGGTATAAGAAAGTCCAAGGAGGCTGAGAGGAAGGCCTTAGCCTAGAGAGCACACTGTGACCAGGACACCATCCGGGGCTGCTGCAGTTACAGACTTCACCCCAGCCACGGTCCCTTAGGGTTGCTGGAGGCCATGCCTCTGGAAAGACTAGTAATAACACTATGTTCTCCTAAAATCTAAAATACTTCCAATTGTGAAATACATTCTGGTTTCAGAGATAAAACAGGAAAGAATGGCCTGCAGTGATTATAAAATGATATTCATTGTAAAATGCATCCTAATTTCAGAGATACTAAAATGGGAAAAAAATACATCTCAGAATCAATGAAATTCAGCAATACCACCTATGATATTACTAAAGTTCAAGATGCTCTTGTGCAATGATACCTCCATATCCTCTAAACTTAGGTAAGATCATGTGACTGGTTTGGGCCAATGAAATGTGGGCAGAAGCGAATGTCACTTCTAGGCCAACATGCATAATTATCAATGTTTGACTCTCCAGAACTCTCCTTTCCTGCTGCAGTCATCACGGAAGTACACAGTGGTTGCATATGGAGAGCATGAGAAGATGGAATCTTCATCAGCTTGGATCTCTGAAAAACTCCGATGAGAAGAGAACGCCCAGACAGTCCAACTCATTTCGGACATATAATGTGAGCAAAAAACAAAATTGTGCTGTTTTGAGCAACTGAAATTCTGAGGTTGTTTTTCACCACAGCATAACCTAACCTCTCCTGACTGAAATGGCATCTTATATGTGAATAAGGCATTATCTCATTTGTCTTTCTAGTTACACAATCGGGCAGGCAAGGCATGCACTCTTCCCATTTTAAAGCTGAAGAAATTGAGGCTCAGAAGGATTAACTGAATTGCCCAAAGTCACATAGCTAGCATGAAGTGCATTTGGGACTAGAATTAATGTCCTCCAACTAAAATAATAAGCCTCACAGATAGTGTCTGTCTATCTCTATCCTCTCTTTTGTAGCTCCAACTCCTGCTCCATTGCTCCTATGAACAGAGAGATGAGTGCCAAGAAGAGGAGTATTTTCACAATCGGCGGGTAGAATAAGGGAGAAGGGGGAGAGACAGAGAGAATATAAAGAAGATATATTCTTTGTGTTCTGCATTTCACTTCAATTTCTTGAATGTACATTACATTCTAAGAGGAAAACTAGACCTAGTCACTGTTCGCTATAAAGTTGTCAGCAATCATGTACTTACATCTAGGAAACCCTACTCTCTTACAAAGACGCATAAGGCAAGAGACTCGTCAACATGAAAAGGCAGGCTCCTGACCCACCACTGTCACTCAGACTATATTCTGTGGCTTAGAACCCCAAATGGCACAGACCAATATGATTTCCCTGAATTAACACTGTTACATCATTTCTCAGCTAGGGAAGGGAGCTTACCTAAGGCCAATTCCTAAGGCCAAAACACGAAACAACCAGCTGGTTGTGTCAGCAGCTGGCTTCAGCAGTTTGCCCTTGGTGCATGCCCTGAGCAGCCTAAGATTTAAATTCAAGAAAAGAAAATAAACTTTCTCAGTTGCCCCATTTTAGGACAACTCTGAGAGCCATCCCTCTTTCCCATCACACTCTGTCCTTCAGTAGGCTCCAAGCCCTGGGGACAGTGCCCTCCCGGGCAGTGGTTTCCCTCACAGCCCACGCTTGGTCAAGCACCAAATGTGTTTATGCAACTGTCAGTGGGAAACTGTCTCTAGGACAGGCACAGTAGGAACCAGGGTTGTTAACCCCCCTGAAAGTCTAAGCAAGGAAATGTTTATAAAATCAGAAAGCCCCCATTTGCCTTATCCAATGCCCCAAAAACTGCAGCTGCCTTCAGTAACTCAGAAAGCTAATCTCCCCACTATGCAGACAGCGGTGCAGAGACAAAAGCCTTCTGAGTTTCATACACCTTTCCTGGGATGAGTCCACAGGATTTTGTTAATGCTAAGCATTTTCTTCTTAGAACAGTAATCTTTCCTTTATTTTTTTAGCAAGATAGTAAATCTGATCACCATGGAGCCAGAGGGATTCTCTGGGATTATGAGAATGGATGTTTGTGTTGTCTTGTGTAGTAAAAACCACAAGGCAGAAATCCTGCCTAAGGAGATTCTGTTCCCCTTTCCTCTTACACAAAGCACCATTTTCCACAGCAAATCTCTGGATATTAACTCTGCAGGTAGAGTCCAGGACAATCTGCAGCTACAGAATCCTTGAACAACAGTTCTTAACCACTTGGAGATTTCCAGCCCCTTCAAAAATTAAACCTTTTCTCAGTAAAATGTACACCAGCACACAAAAAGGCTGTTTGTAATTTCAGGATGTTCACATCCACCTAAAGCCCATCCATTTCTTCCCTGCTTTGACTCTCATTCTCCCCCTCGTTCCCCAGCTCACTCCATCTGACACTGTTGCCCCCTTTTTCCCAGAGGAGCTTGCTGCCTACCCCAACCAACTGTACTCTCCTTAATTCCTCTGAAACTCAGTTCCCTCCAAAAATGAGAACTGTAAGATGTGCTTATCCACCTCATGAGATATTGTGCAAATCAGAGAAGAGACACAAATATGCTCTGAATTGTGGATTAAGCATTGCACGTCTGTGCAATATTGGTGAAGAGTGCATCTGTCAGCTCTAAATGGCCTCTGTCCATTCTGTTTTCAGTCTCTTCCATCCATGTTTGCTAAACACACCAGATTGCTGATTTGCTTTTTCCCCGAGGTCTTCTGGGGTTCACAGTGCTTACACGTGCCTTTGTAAATGAGGATGTGCGTGAGAGGCACTGCAAGACTGTCAATTCTTTAATGACCGTGTATTGGCACCCAGGGAACAGCCAGACATTGCTGTGATCCCAATAATTCAGAGGCCTCCATAAATCACGCTGATGAGAAAGAAAAGCTAAAGCAGGGATATTGCTTTCTGCCACCTAGAAAAGATGATGAATGGTTTAAAGGTATTCTTTAAGGGTGGCCTAGTTTCTCAATAACCCATCTCCCTCCATACCACCATCTCAAGCTGTCATGTATAACCAGAGACCTCAAAGTTAGGACACAGGGAAAAATAAAGGTGATCGTGAAAATCTGTCTTAGCTTCTTTTGCATGTTAACTGTTTTAACAGATGAAAAATATTTATTTTCACAAATTTATTTGTTCAGGTAGGCTAACTACTGAAACAGATACACCCAAAGATGTGTGACAAACTCATGTGGAGCAGGAGTCTATTTCTCCCTCAGATAAACAGTTCAGGGAATCTCCTGTTTGGTTCCACAAATCGTATGGAGCTCCAGACTGATGGAGGCTCTGCCATCTTCAACACATGGCATTCAGTGTTGTCCTGGCATCTACATGTTGCAGGCAGGGAGATAAAGAGCAGATAGGATTAGGTTTAGGAGATCTAATGGGGCAGACCTGGGAGTGATGGATAGCTCTTTCTCTCACATTCCACTAGCTATGCTGAACTTCAGGGGAAACTGAGAAATATATAATATTAATAATCTAGCTATATACCTGGGACAAACAGATATTGGATTTTCATAAGCATCTAGGTCTCTCTTCCCAGAAGTCATAAAAAATTATTTCGAAATCAATTTCTGGCCAATATTTGGATGACTAAACTTAGCTGGGTAAGTTATTCACATAACATTCACTTATCATGCATTACTGTGGTAAGCACCCTTTAGGCACTGGGGATATAGCAGGGTATTTTTTTAAATAGCAGAGTATTTCTCAGCATTGAGCTTATATTCTGGTATGAACAGACAGATACCAAGTAAGAAAAATAAGTAAAATATATAGGATATCAGATAGTGATAAGTATTAAGAAAAATAACAAAGTAAGAAAGGAAATGAGGAATGTCAGTGGAAGGTGGTTTGCGGCTTTATATAGAATAGCCAGAGAACATGCCAATATCAATACCATCTGCTGTGTTCCCTCAAAAGCCATATGTTGAAGCCCTGATCCCAATGTGACTGTATTTGGAGATAAAACCATGAGAAGGTAATTAAAGTTAAATGAGGTCATATGAATGGGACCCTAATCCTACATGACTGGTGCTATATAAGAAAAGGAAGTGACACCAGCACTCTCTCTCTCTCCCTGCCATGTGAGGACATATTGAGAAGGCAGCTGTCTGAGACCCAGGAAGAGGGCCCTCGCCCAAACCTGACCACTGCTGGCATCCTGATCTCGGCCTTCCAGCCTCCAGAACTTGTTCCTTCTGGAATGTGTACTGGAAAATCTGTTTCCTTTCCTTTCCTAGCTTCTGGAGATTTCCTGCATTCCTTGGCTAGTGGCCCCTTCCACATATCAATCTTCAACCTCTTGCTTCTGCTGCGACATCTCCTACCTCTGTCTACAGTCAAATCTCCCTCTGTTTCTCTCGTATAAAGACACTTTTGATGACATGTAGGACCCACCAAGATACTCCAATATAATCTCCCCATATCAAGACCTACTCACATCTACAAAGTCCCTTTTGCCACATAAATTAACATTCAAGCATTTCGGGGATTAGGACCTAGATTTCTTTGGGGGCCATCATTCGGCCTGCCACAGAGCACCTGAAGAAACTCCAGTCAAGAGCTGCATTTCCCCAAATGTTGTCCTGCAAATCTTGAAGATGTTACTAGTTGCTACGTGAATGGAAACGTGTTCCTGAAAAAAATTAGCTTGGGAAAATAGGAGAATTAAGCAGTTTTCTTTACTTCTCAGAGCCTCAAATGAGACTTTCCAAGATGAAACATAATTTCAACTTATATGAGCCCTGAACCATTTGTTTCCACAGTACATATTAGAAAACTGATAGTCCAAGAGACAAGTTCTAAGAGGTACTAGCCTGAAATATTTGAGAAACTGTCTTGAGAAAAATGAAGTGGACATGTGCAAGGCCTTGGATGTGAACAAGAAACGAACAAGAAAGTGATGAAAGGTCAGGTATTAGCTCAATAACCAGCATTCTATTAATAAGAATCTGCTAAAACAAGGTGGACTTCTCCAAAATGCAGTAAATTTCATCTCATGGAGAGTGCTTATGATAGTCTGTATCAGTACTTCTCAGATTTTCCTATGAATTTGCATCATTTTGGGGTCTTGATAAAATGCAAATTCTGACTTCATAGATCTGGGGTGAGGCCTGTGATTCTGCATTTCTCACTAGAGGTGATACTGATGTTGCCAGAGGATTACAAGAGATTCTAGCATTGGATAAGTGTTTAGATCCCAGAATATTTTTGAAAAAAATCCCTTCTTCCAATCCTGAGGTCTATGAACTGTTGGTATTAGCAGAGCTCCTGGTTATTAAGGATTTATCCTCAACAGTGAGCATAAAATAATAAAGCAAGAAAACCTATAGAATGCTTGATATTGCAAGGTAGAAAGTATAACCAAGTCAGTAAGTTTTGTGTAGTAGGAGAGATTTCTTTCCAGGTTTGTATTAAATTTGGGAAATTCTCTTCCCACCAATACCTAGGAGATAAACATAGATATACACATAGACATAGATACATAGATATAGACATAGACGTATAGACATTGACAAGACATAAACAGACATATAGACATAGACACATAGACATAGATATGTAAACATAGACACAGACATATAGACATAGACATATAGACTTAGACACAGACATATAAACATAGACGTGGATATATGATTTATATATATACCTTACTTTTGATCTGTTATGTACTTGAAAACCAGGTAAATGAGCTTGTTAGAATTGTGTATGGATTAAGAATAATCCATTCTGAATTGCAGCATAAAACTGGCCTGGTTTTATTAGATCGGCCCAATGATAAGCTTAACTTGATTAATTCAACAGATCGTTTCAGCACCTACTCTGTGCCAGATACTGCACTAGGCAGTGGGGAGCCAGAAGTGGGCAAAACAGACATGATCTCAGCCTTCATGGAGTTTAGGAGAACCTAAATAAATAATCATCCAGTTACACAATAACAATCGTGAAAAGTGCAATGGACTGCATTTAGCAGGGAGACCTAAGAGTGTACAGGAAGTATGGGAATAAAAAATTAAGTTGGTTTATATTAGGAGAGTATCTTAAAACTAGCTTGGAAAACCTCAGTTTTATCTGCCTTTCAGAAATTTCTCCAAAAGGAATGGCAAAAAAATAAAATATTTTTCTTAGTGAGTGGATGTCAACAGACTGGAGAAAAGCCCCAGGAAAAAAACAGTGCAATGCCTCTGCCCAATGTGTTGATTCTTTCGTAAGAATAAGAGAGGAATTTTCTACTCTTACTATCGAAATCTTCTAAATACTGAAAAGACATAAATGATGATGATGATGCAAAACCATTTCTGCCTTAAGCACCCACTTCCTGTCTAAAGGGCCCATCCAAAGGGATAAAACTGGCCGTGGGTAGAAGGCTTTATTCTAGCTTCTTCTTGTCCAAAGAATATTTTTTGTGCTGCCACTGTTTGTGGCTATATATAATGTTTTTTAGCAAGCTGCTAACCCGTTAATATTCAGTAGAGATTTAGAAACCTGTGATTGCTCTTGTTGCTTTTGTGTAGGATAAAAGGTGGTTATTCCTTAATTTTTACTAGTACATAGTATTATGTGTAACAATTTATTTATTAATTCTATTGATGGACATTTGAGTTGTTTCAGGTTTGATGTCATTAAGAATAAGGTTGCTCTGAACATTCTTAAACATTTAATGTACATTTATACATAGTTTGGTTGGGTATATATACCTAGAAGAATTGCTAGGTCATAGGCTATGCATATATGTTCAGCTTTTATAAACACTGTCAATTTTCCAAGGTGATGTTACCAATTTACACCTCCTACCAGCATAAGTTCCAGTTATACCACATTTTTGCTAAGAATTAGTATGGTCTGTCTTTTTCATTTTAGTCTCTCTGGCAGGTGTGTAGAAATAGAGCACTATGATTTTGATCTGTATTTCCCTGTTGATTAATGAGTTTGAACAACTTTTCTTCTTTATTGGACATTAAATATCTTCTTTTGGAAAGGAGTCTATTTATGTCTTTTTCCCACGTTCTATTGGGTTGTCCGTTTGTTTTTTATCCTTTGTTGACCTGCAGTAATGTTTTGGCTTTTTATCAATATGAGTTCTTTGTCAGCAATACATATATTGCAGGTACATTTTTCCACTCAATGGCTTGCTTTTTTCACTATCTTAATGGTTTCTTATAATGAACGAAGAATCCTAATCCTGTATGGCTGGCACTCTCTTTTTCCCCATTTTCTTGATATTCTCCTATATCTTCCAGAAGCTTTGTTGTTTTAACTTTTACATTTAAAACTACAACATATCTGGGGTTGGTTTCTTCATTTATGTGATTATGGAAAATTTAAAACATATTAAATACAAAGTTTAAAGAATAATATAATAAATCCCAATGAATCTTACACCAACCCAAATTGTCAATTGATAGCCAATTTTGTTTTATTTATACCCACAGTTACTACTCTCTTACCTTGGGCTATTTTGAAGCAAATCTCAGATATATCACTTACTCCATAAATATTTCAGCATTTCTCTCTAATATTTAAAAACTTTTTTAATAAAATATTATCAGAACAACTTTAAATTTTTTAATTTTTACTATTATTAAATATCCAGGAAATATTAAAATTTCTATAATTGTCTCATAAATGATTTTTGTTATAGTTGATTTTCTCAAATGAGGAGCCAGATAAGGTGCATACATTTCATAGAGTTGATATGTCTCTAAAATCACTTTTACTCTATATATTTTATTTCTCTGTTATTTTCCTCAAAAATGAATTTATTGAAGAAACTAGGTCATTGGTCCTATAGAATTCCCTCATTCCAGATTTTCTAATTTGCTAATGTCATTTAATACATTCCTCTGTCCCTGTATTTCCTGCAAACTGGTAGGTAGAACCAGAGGCTTGATTAAATTTCGGTTTGATAATTTTTTTGTGTGGAGCGGGGGCAAGAATATTACATAGATGGTGCTGTGTGCTTCCTACTGCATAGCATCGACACACACAGATTTTTTTTTTTTTTTTTTTTTGAGACAGAGTCTCACTCTGTTGCCCAGGCTAGAGTGCCGTGGCTTCAGCCTAGCTCACAGCAACCTCAAACTCCTGGGCTCAAGTGATCCTACTGCCTCAGCCTCCCGAGTAGCCGGGACTACAGGCATGCGCCACCATGCCCGGCCAATTTTTTCTGTATATATATATATATATATATTTAGTTGTCCAGATAATTTCTTTCTATTTTTAGTTGAGATGAGGTCTCGCTCTTGCTCAGGCTGGTCTCGAACTCCTGACCTTGAATGATCCACCCGCCTCGGCCTCCCAGAGTGCTAGGATTACAGGCGTGAGCCACCGTGCCCAGCCCACACAGATGTTTTGTGCTATTGAGATTGATGGATGGGTTTAGCTGGTTTCAGTCTGATCCATCAATTATAAGTTTCTCTGTTTATAATGAGTTTCCCCATCAGCTTTTCATTTAACAGTTTTAGCCATGGTCATTTCTTAGATTCATTAATTCATTAGGGGTTGAAAGTGGTAATGTTCTAAGTCTATCATCCCTTCTTAATTTGTTAACTTGAGCTATTCTTAAAAGAAAAAGTTTTGTTTTCAACTCATTGGTCACCCAAATAGAATTCTTATCAAAAATGCTAGACTAATGCTTGATTCTTTCCCCTTGTATACCCGTTTTCAGAACAATGATTTGGAGGCCTAGCATCCTCCAAGATAATGATTGAGGAATTGATTTGTTGTTGTTGTATTGGTTTTTTAAGAATTATTTGAAATTCATGGTTTTTAACATTTTATATGTTTGAAACTAATGTCATCTTGTCCCATCTCTGGCCAGTGAAAGCCTATTCAAGTTAATTCCTGAGTCATTTTAGCGTAAGCCCAGTGGTTTTCATTAGCTTTTTTTGCTTTCTATTACAATTGTTGTAAGTTCATACTATACACTTCCTACCTTGAGTAGATGTTGTTGGTGCGCTGTCCAGCACTTTTTTGCAGGGCTACGTAGCCATCCCACAGTTGCTGAGAATGTTGTCTGCTAAAAGCTCACAGCTGCCCTGCTTTTCTGGAAATCTTCCCTTGGCTGATAGGAGCCACCTGGCATAGGAAATTATGCCTCCCATGCCAGGCAGCCATGGCCAGCAACTAACCATGGGGTATCAAAAGCTGCCCGCCTGGTCTCAAAGGGGTTGACGCTGCCCCTGTGGTTTATGCTCTAGAGCTCCCCCCGACCCCCCGACACACACATACACACACATACTGATCACGGATGTCCTGAGACATCATTTTTCAACTCATCCCCCTGCGCCAACCTGATTCACTTTCTCCCTTATAGGTTTTCCTGAGGGCGCACTCTTGATAAATCACAAGCACCAAAATTTCTTTCTCAGGTTTCTAAAGAACCCAACAGGAGACTCTGCCCCCAACCTAAAGTTATTCATATTCATTTCTTCCAGAGTGTGGGTTTCTGCTAATAGGAACTGGCATTTTAAGATTATGATCTGGGTTCTAGGAGGTTCCATGAGGATGTGGACATTTGAGAAGTGAAAGAACACCAAGGCAAGAAATAGACATAGAAAGAGAAGCTATCTGGATTGAAGGGAAATAACTTAGCCATTTCACAGTTTTCCCTTTCTCTAACATTAAACTTTTCTCACTGGATATTTTTGAATTCATAAGATTTTCTGCACAAGCCTCTAAAATTGCCCCAAGGCACAATGCTGATTTCATATAAGCTGAAAACCTACATCTACATAGAACAGGCCTTAATAAAGAATGTGTGTCAGAGATTACGTGAATGAGTCCCTGATAAATGGGACTTGTATTATCACCTTAAAACAAACTATTAAGCACTGGCCAAGGTCAGGCCCAGTCCAACTCTGAGGTCATTCCAGGATTGCTCAAATACCTTGAGACTGAAATCTACTTGGAGAGAAACTGCTCATTTTCCACTTAAGAAGATATATAGCCCATCTCACAGAATATGATTTCAGTTTTTTTTCTTTTTTTCCTGAAAGCCCACAAAACTGTCAACTAATGCTTAACAATTTTTAGTTTAGGGAGATAATTTATGGCCAAACACTCCCACAGAGGGACTAGTGAGAGCTTTCTTTCCCTGAAGGCCCTGACAAATGCCCCATTTGTACCTTGGAATTGCCACAATGAGAACTTTCTGAGAACAGGATCGAAGATGTTCCCAGAGGATTGGGAACCCATAGGATCATGTCTCTGGTACTCCCACAGGCCCGGGAAATTTTGTTGTCCCTCTGAGTACCCTACCCTCAGCACTCCACATTTCAAGACCCCATTTATAATTCCCACAGGATTTTATGGGATTGATTAATCTACAATTCTCTGACTCAATCAATGCTAGTTGGTACCTGGTATGATAAAACAGTAAAAAATTTTCATGAGAGTAGAGACATGGTCTATTTCCTGTTGCAACCATGTCTGACACACAGCATGTGCTCAATAAACAGCTGTGGGATGAACTGAGTAAATTCTACCATTGAGAATATTAATAATAGCTTTCAAGTCTCAGACACAGGAAATCATGGAACTGAGTTTTCAACCCAGGTCTATCTTGCTCCAAAGCCAGTTCATGGCACCCAAATGTACATACCTGAGGCTTTACAAGATACAAATAAGTGGTGAGTGGGGTCTGGGACCAGGCCTCCATTCCTTGTTCAGCTTACAGGCACTGTACAAAATTCCTTCAGTTAATCATGGGTAGGGACATGGGCCATGTTCTCAGGAAGCTGGGAATCTTATTTCGGATGGAAGGGAATTTTAGTCAAAAATAATTCTAATTGACTTCTAGTTTCAGCTCCAACATATTAAGACATTGAATATCATTACTCCCATCCTTACAAGAAAAAAAAATACTAAACAAACTGAAAATCAGTGACTTTTCTTGGACCTCTCAGAGAATTGAGGTCTTAGGGTAAATCACTACCCTGAAATCTAGAGAGACGGGTGAATACAGACATCACCATCAAGATCTGCTTACCTGGAGCAGAAGCCATAAACTAGCAGGAACACTTAAATGGTCGTTTTGATAAATTGCTTGAGGCTGAGTGTACACTAGCTTGAGAATGAGAAACTCCTAGGGGTTGTAGTCTTAAGAGGACCCAACATGTTCATGGTTTTATCTTCAAGAAGCCCATAAGTTTCTACTTAGAGAGCCAAGAAAGAACCCCTCATGGGTCTGTTAGGGGAAGAGAAAGAACAACCATTGTGAAATATACCTAAAGAATTCTCCATAACAAAGGCCTACTTTCCCGAGAAAACAAGAGCCTTATCCCATCAGGGGACAGACATTTCCCCAACTTCAGTCTTCTCTAGCCTTCTTGTATCTCCTAAGGTGAAAAAAAAGAAAAGGCTAGGCCAGGCGCGGTGGCTCATGCCTGTAATCCTAGCACTCTGGGAGGCCGAGGCGGGTGGATCGCTCAAGGTCAGGAGTTCAAGACCAGCCTGAGCAAGAGCAAGACCCCGTCTCTACTAAAAAATAGAAAGAAATGATTTGGACAACTAAAAATATATAGAGAGAGAAAAAATTAGCCGTGCATGGTGGCGCATGCCTGTAGTCCCAGCTACTCGGGAGGCTGAGGCAGAAGGATTGCTTGAGCCCAGGAGTTTGAGGTTGCTGTGAGCTAGGCTGATGCCACGGCACTCACTCTAGCCTGGGCAACAAAGCGAGACTCTTGTCTCAAAAAAAAAAAAAGGCTAAGAAATGCAAGTGTATTTCTCAGCCACAGCCCAGAAACACAGGATGGAACTGGAGGTCATTATCTTAAGTGAAACAAGCCAGACACAGAAAGACAAATATCACATGTTCTCACTCATAAGTGGGTACTAAAAAATGCATGCATGTGGAGGAAGAGAGTGGAATGACAGACAAAGTATACTCACTCAGAAGGGTGAGGGAGTAGGAGGAGGTTGGATGATGAGTAATTACTTAATGGCTACAACGTATGTTATTTAGGGTTTGGATACCCTAAAAGCCCTGACTTGACCACTATGCAATCTATTCATGTAACAAAATTCCAATTATACTCCATAAATTTATATTTAAAAAAAATAAAAATAAAAAATAGTCTGAAGAGACAATGCAAGCATCAGAACCAGACTGAGACACAACACAGATTTGGAAATTACTAAACAGGAAATTTAAAATGACTGTGATGAATCTGTTAAGTGCTTGATTGTAAAAAGTAGACAACATGAAAGAACAGATGGGGGGTGTAAGCAAAGAGATGGAAACTCTAAGAAAGACTCAAAGGTAAACACTATGAATCAAAAACAGTGAAATAAAGATTGCCTTTGATGGACTCATCAGTAGACTGGACACAACTAAAGAAAGAATCAATGAACTTGAGATATGTCAGTAGAGATCTCTCAATGAAATCCAAAGATTAAAAAAAAAAGTTTTTAAATAAAACATTCAAGATATGCAGGACAATTTCAAAAGGTATAGCATTTGTATAATTGAACTACAAGGAGGAGGAGAAAGATAAAACAGAGACGAATAAATATTTGAAGTAATAAGGACTGAGAATTTTTCAAAATTAATGACAGACACCAAATCACAGATATAGGAAGCTTAAGGAACACCAAGCTGGATAAATACCAAAAAATCTACACCTAGGCATATCATAATCAAACTGAAAAGAAACAAAGAGAAAATATTGAAAGAAGACAGAGGAAAAACACCTTGCTTAGAGAGGAATAAGGGTAAAAATTACAGAAGACTTCTTATTAGAAACCATGCAAGTAAAGGGAAAGTAAACTGAAATATATAAAAAGAAAGAGAAAACCATTAACCTAGAATTATATATACTCTGAAATTATGCTTTAAAAGTGAAGAAGAAATAAGGACTTCATCATACAATCAAAATCTGAGAGAATTAGATGTCAACAAACCTGCTCTGCAAGAAATGTTAATAGAAGTTCTTCAAGAAGAAGGAAAATGATATAGGTCAAAAACCCAGATCTGCATAAAGAAAAGAAGTATGTCAAAGAAGGAATAAGTGAAGGTAAAATTCGTACTCCTAATTTATCTAAAATATAACTGTTTTCTTAAAGAAATGGTAGTAATAATTCATTGGCTGATTATAGAATATTGACAAGTGAAATGAATGGCAGTATTAAATCTTAAGGGACAGGAGGGAGGAAATACTCTGTTATAAAGTACTTATACTACTTCTGAAGTAGTATAATGTTCATTAAAAGTGGACTTAGATTAGTTATAAATGTATTTTGCAAACTCTAGTGCCACCACTATATTTTTTTTCAAAAAAGTATAATTGAGATGTTAAAAGACAAGATAAAATGGAATCATACAACACAAAGAGAGCACCTTAATGTATGCAAATGATAAAAGAGTTAAAACCAATTTAGAAGGTTGAAGTATCCTGGAATGAAATGAGACTATATTAAAGGAATCTAATTGTATTATGAAACAACCTCACTGAAGGGGCCAGGGGTGAAGGGAGTAAGTAACCAAGTAACTTTGGAAATGAGTGAAGTCTGTAATACTAAATGCAAAAAGAACTTCACATAAGCACTGCATAAGCACTGTACTCTAGTTGATAAAGTTGTTTCCCATGGGGTATGAGTTAACAATTCTGATACTGCTGTATATGGACACTGAGATTGAAAAATTAAGTAAACAAATGGTGAATGGAGAGTCAGGTTTCTCATTGGTGGAGTGGAAGATTACAGGTAAGCAAGAAAAGGAGGCTAGACTGATCCATGCAGATTAGTGTTGCAGACATGTAGATACAGATGGTTATATACAGAAATATTCATACATAAAAATATTCATAGATATGTGCATGTACACAAGGTAGTATACACACATACATTTTCTTACTATGTCATCTCAGAGGATCTAGAAGCAAAACCACCCCAGTAACAACCAGCACAGTTAGCACCCAGATCTTTGTTTCTAATACCATTCCCCAATGAAAGGAACCAGGGCTCCTTGGAAAAATGGATAATCCTAGGACTGGGGAAAGAAATATATAAGGTGAGCCTGGCATATTTTGTTGTGCTAGAAAGTAAGAAAGTTCTAAACACACACACACACACACACATTGATGGGGGTATGTCAAAGGGACTCAGGAGCCAAGTGAAAGAATTCCCAATGGCCAAAGCTAGAGTGATTTTACCCACAAAGTAAATAAAGTAGTAGTAGTGGATTATTACCCAAGGTATAAAATAAATATCCATTAGTCTATACTAATATAACTAATTGAATAAATAAATAAAAGGGAAAGACGAAGCCAACCTCCCATGCAGAAGAATTCCAAATAATTTATGTAAATAAATTAAGGAAGTAGAGCATAATTCCCCATTCTTTAACTCTGGACCACACATAATGCCTTCCTTTGAAAGAGTACAGTACGGAAGTGGGGAGGGGAGGAAGTAACTTTACAGAGGAGATCTGACTAGTACTGCCTCAGCCAGGAAATCAAAGTTAACATCAACAGCTATAATTTGTATTGACAGTATGTGTCCTTGACATGTTGCTATAAGGATGATTCTTTACCTCTGTGGTCTTCCTCCCAAAAAAACCAATAACCCCAGTCTAGTCATGAGAAAAACATCAGACAAATTCTAATAGAGGGCATTCTACAAAATACTTGATCACCTGAACAGTGCTCTTCAAAACTATCAAAGTCATCGAAAAAAGGAAAGTCTGTGAAACTGTCACAGTCAAGAAGAGCCTGAGAAGACATGAAGACGATATGTAATGTGATAGATCCTATATGAGATCCTGGAACCAAAAAACCCAAAAATATTAGGTAAACACTAAGTAAATCTGAATAAAGTACGAGTATGGACTTTAGTTAATTATGATGTATCAATATTGGTTCATTAGTTGTGACAAATTGTACCATAATAATGTAAGATGTTAATAATAGGGGAAACTGAGTGTGAGGTACATGACAACCCTTTACAATTTTCTTGTAAATCTGAAACCATTCTAAACAATAAAGTTTTAAGAAATAATAATTCTAATTTATTCTGGGTTACATATGTGTCTACTCTGCTTGTTTGACAAGGTTTTCATATTGTGCATTTGTTAAATGGCATGCAGTGGGGAAGAAGGGATGGAAGAATGTGAAATCAGTGAACACAGCTAAGGCATATTCATAGTATTCAATTATCAAGGAATTAACTATTGTTCTTTTGACTCCTTAGCAAGTATCTAGTGTAGTGAGCAACAGTTCACAGTCAAGACAAGTACTATGGCTACAGGCCAGATGCTTGCTTCTAGTTTCCCTATTTTGGTGAAGTCCTGGTTCTCTTTATACCACTGGGGACACATCTCCCCACTGGCATCTACTCTGGCACAATCCATTGATGCCTTCCTCTTTTTAAATAGCAAAAATAAAATTCCGTAAGGTGAAGTCGCTGGCAGACACCGGAGTTTCTTTTATTTCTGGTAATCTTGTTATATTGTTGTTGTATCAATTATGAATCTTTCAATTAGTGATGAGATAAAACTAAACTCAGTAAACAAAAATGTTTAAACACAATAAGATTTTAACCCATATAGCTGAGAAGTCCACAGGTAGGTCTGGTCAGGTATAGGTGTATTCAGGAGCCCAAATCGTGTCATCAGAACCCAGTGATTTTCTATTGCAGTTTCTTTGCCTTCTGGCTCCATTTTCAGCTTCCACATGGTGGCCCTAAGCAACTGTAACTCAAATTTTCCCAAGTTCAAGTTCAATACCTGGAGAGCTTGCCTCTCAACTCACAGTTACAGAAAATATCCCATTACATTTTCCTGGTTCCAAATGGGACATGAGTCCATCTCAGAAGCAATTACTGTGCTGGGAATATGGTGACTGGTTGAACCCATGTCTCCCCCAAATCTGGAAGTGGGGGCAGAAGTGATGCTGGAAGATGGATGCAGAGTATCAAACAACAAAGCAAATATGTTCAATCCAAGAAAATTAACAACTACGCAAGATGAACATGAAGAATCCTCTTAATACAACTCATTTTGGAGCCATTTTCTTAGAGCATATTCTCCCAGATGCCACCCTGTCTGCAGGCTTCCTTGGTGTGTTTGATGGGTCTGCCACGTAAAAACCATTCCCCGTTATTTCTGCCTCACCCACAGGATGTACTTGCACCATCCTCCTTGTCTATTTCAACCCACACTTCTGTCTCACTCACGCTATGTGCATTGATGGGGAGTGAGAAGAAAGATTATCACTCACCATTAAGAATTTATGTTAGGATATTTTTATAAAGACTTATTCTGGGATTTTAGCATCAAAGAGACAGAAATTTCAGAAGACACATGCTGGAACACATAGGTTCCAAACCCAGTTTTAGACATTCTCTAGTCGTGTGACATTTGGGGTTACTTTACCTCCTCTCTGAGTTTGTTATTTGTCTGGAAGGGAGTTAGACTAGATTTATAAAGACCTGCAAACTAACCAGAAATGATGTCATGATTAACTGAGCTAAAAAGCAAGCCCACTCTCTAAAACCCTCTATTAACTTTCCCAGGGCAGTTCTTTTTCTACTGACAGACAGGAAAGGGTATAAAGCAGCATAAATGTCTAACGAAAGCTCCTCGAGGGCAGCGTCTGATTCATATTATAATATCGCCCTCATCCCAGCACCCAGCTCAGTGCCATGCACATAACAGCATTCAAAAACTGTTTGTTGAAGGATTGAATAATGCTAGAAAGTGGAACAAAAGGAAACGGGGAAAAAAGAATAACAATAAAAAAATTCCTTCTTTGAGTCCTATACACCAACTTCTGGCTGACAGGTGTGCCGGCCCCCTCATGCCGGTGGCTGGATCAGTGGCAGAGACTCTGCAGTAGGCTTTACAGCAGACACCCAGGAGGCATCCTCCCCTTGGTTATGGGAGCTGACTCCCTCACAGACTACTGAAAGTCGGGCAAAGTTTCCGACAGGCTGCTGGGGAGGAAAGGGAAGACTACCCGGCTGGGGTCAGACTTTAGTTCCTACCATGGACAGGAGACAGGAGAGGTGGAAGCACAGGCTTCGTCTGCCGGAGTACCTAGACAGTGTAAGTGCTGTGACTCCTGACCCCTGAGAGTAAGATAGAGGCCTTCAGTTGGATCTGTGGTGGATCTCTATTTCACACGGTTTTTCCCACCCTGGGTCACCCACTGACCCAGAAGTGATACTAATTAGTCATTTAACAACTACAGGTCCATTGCCTGGCCATCTTTCTAGTCACCCAGGCTCCCAAGCAGCTTCAAGGCTAACCCAGCCTTGGCCTCAGTCTCAGCCTCAACCATCACATCTGACAAGGTGCCAAATTCTGTAGATTTACCCTCAGCAACATCTCCCACACGTATTTCCTTCTTTGTACCCAGCCTCCCTGATTAAGGCCCTCATCATTTCTCTCCTAGAGTATTTTAGTCTCCCTCCTCCTAAGCCCTCAGATAGACCAGAGATAGAACTCCCTTCCTAAAGCACAGACCTGATCATTGTCATTCACCTGCTCAAAAAAAGGGCTCCCACTTTTTTATAGAATAAAACCCGAAAAACTTGTCCAGCATTGAGTCTCAACCTCACTGGACTCAGGCTTCCTTTCTAATCCCCTCCATACAGCTGTTCCCAGAAAGCCATCCTGACAAGGTGGCCCCACTGTGCCCTGTGCTCTCTAGACTCCAGGCCTGAACTTACGCTGTCTCTTCCCCCTAGAAAGTCTTTCCACCTCCCCACCGCTAACTCTACCCACCCATTCCACATTCTCCAAAGCATCCAGATTTCTCTTTAGTCAAAATTAATCTCATTTCCTTGTTTTTCTAATCACTTTGCTTTATAGAACATTAAACCATTTGCATTATATGTATATTATTTTTCCACCTACTTCCCTGCCACACCTGAGGGGAAAGGGACCATGTTATTGTGATCGTGCTGTGGTCATTTCACCCCTTGATGGTCCCGCAACCATGCAGGCCCAAACACTCTAACTCCACTCCAATTGCTTTCACATACATTGTCTCATTTAATTCTCACAACAACCCTGCAAACTATTATTACCATACCATTCATTTTATAAAAGAGGAAACTGAGGCACAGAAAAGCTCAACATCTAGACCAAGGACAAGTAGTTGGTGTGGCGAAGCTAGCCTGTGGAGGCCGGGCTGCTCCCACCACATCACACCACTGAGCACAGGCATTGTGGCTGGCCTGGACCCCAAAAATAGGCACTAAGTTAAATTTCTGTCCAAATACCACATGCACAGTTATAATTGTTCAATTATTTAATGTCATATAGACCAAGTCTACTGTAAAGGGGCTCTAACTGCTCTGTATTGCACAAGATTTTAGTTTTATTGTTCACAGTCCCTGGTTTTCTACTCATATTTAAAATAGAAAACTAGTGAGAGACATGGTCTGGGTTCTCCCTGTAGAGAACTGACTTTGCCTTACTTCTTTCCAAGTCGACCTCTTCCCTCTTCCTCCTCCCACCTAAGTCGTCCAGCTCCACCGATGTGGACAACCTTATGTAGACAGAGATGCAGAGGGAGAATTTAAAGGAGCAGAAGTCTCACATTGGAAGTCTTGCCGGGCACTCAAACAGATGGGTTCAAGTCCCATCAACAAAGTTCTAGGCCAGAGTCTTTTATCTCTCCAGTTCCATCTATCTGCTTAACTCAAACATTATACCAAATTTTTATATGATGATTGAATGATGACCTATTTTTCTCTTTTGTCACAACTTGCATTGAAATGATTGTGCTCTGGACCTACAGGTGGATGGGTACTCTCTGGAACTCTAACAAGCTGCCCTTGTTTCTTTTGTGTGTGAAGCATTTCAATGAAATGAGAGAAACAAGCCCCATCAGCTTCAAGCACCAAGAAGAATACACAATGAATGGTGTTCCTTTTCTGCTGGAACATTAATTAATCAGAGTTGACAAGGATACGTGGTCTCACAAGGCAGAGGGAGCAAGGGTCCCTGCTGTTTTCTAAACTGTCTAATCAAGTACCTATACCTGCAGCCTGTCGGGGCAGTACTTACAGTTTCTTGGTGCTAACTGCCTTTTTAATGTTGTCATAGCAACATGTATGTTTTTTTTTTTTCTTCCAGGTTCCCGGGTGAAACATTTGAGGGAAAAACACTTTGTTGTCTTTACTGCAGAGACAAGAAGAGTGAGCCTTTTTAGTCCTTGGAAACACGATGACAATATCTTCTATTTGTGCAACCCTTTCTGCAGGCAAAGACTTTGATATGCAGCATCTCGTAGCCTCACAACAATCTGGTGAGCAAGGGCATGGCTTACCTCCATTATATAAATTTTACAAGCAAGAAAACTGAGAAATGGAGAAGGAGAACCATAAGAAATACTGTATAAGGAAAGATAGCAGAAAAAATATAAATGACCTTGGATTCCAACCCAAGGGTATTAAACTTAAAAAGATTATTTTATTATACTAATAATATTGATAAAATAACTGCCTTTTTTTACCAATACATACACTATCCCACCATTCTCCATCTTCTCTCTTTTTTTTCAGAAATAACATTATTTTATTATTTTTTTACATGTCAAAGCACTGTGATACCAACACGAATAAAGTGCAATGGGACTTCAGATTCAAGATGGCAAACTGAACAAACTGATCTTCTCTCCCTCCTGAAATGTCTTGAGAATTACAGTTAAGTAAATCATATCAACCCACTACACCAGAAACAATGAGGGGGGACCAGCAGCAAAAGAGAGATTTAAATATATTTCTGGAAGATGAAGCAAAAACTAATGAAATATAATGGAGGAAGTAACTACTTAGGATATTTGGAGAAGAGGCCATTCTAATTGGAGATGTTCTCATTGGTGAGGGCAGGGCAGTGAGGTAAGGCTAAAAGAAGAGGATGTTTTGGTCTGCATATGCAATATCTGACTTCTCTATCTCCTTATAAACAATTCACAGCAGCCAAATCTAGCTCCCTGTATCTGTCAGGAGAGTGACTTACAAACAACTGGAATGAATTTTGACTGGTCTAATTAGGAAAGGAATTTATTAAAGATTATCAGGTAGCTCACAGAATTCAGTGAGTATCAGAGAATCAGGCTAGAAAAGCACACAGCTAAGAACCACACCCAAAATTCCATGTATCCCTTCTCCATTTTCAAAGAGAAGACTATGACATAGAGGAGTTAAGTACCATAGCCAAGATCACAGAAGTGACAGGTGTCAGATCATGTAGGCCATTTGAAGGACTGTGATGTGAAATGGGGAGTTTGTGAGATTTTTTGAGAAAGATGTGCCATGATCTTTTAAAGGAGTCAATCTGGCTGCTGTGTTGGAAATAAATTGTAGAAATGCAAGGTAGAAGTAAGTCCTAGAGACTGTAGCAGGAGGCCATGCAAGGGATGATGGTGGCTTTGATATGGGTGATAGCAGAAGAGGTGGTGAAAGTGGTCCGTTCTGGATAAATCTTAATGATAAAGCCAATGATGTTTCCTGACTATTTAGACATGGAATGTGAAAGAAAGAAAAGAGTCAAAGAGAACTCCAAGTTTTTTGGCTTAACAAATGGAATAATGGATTGCTATCAACTGAGATCAGGGAAGGCTGCAGCTGTTGCAGGTTTGGCAGGAATTAGAGGTACAGGAATTCAGTTTGGGACAGTTTCAGTTTGAGAAGAAGAAGAGTTAGTCATCCAAGTGGAGATGCCAAGTAAGCAGTTGGATATAGGAATCTGGAGTGTAAAAGAAAAGTCTGGACTGGACATAAAAATTTTGGAGTTGTTGGCATATAGAAGGTAGTTATAGCTATAAAACTGGATGAGATCACCAAGAAAGGGAGTATAAATAGAAAAGAGGAGAGGACCAAGAACTGAGCCCCAGGATGCTCCAATGTTAAGAGATCAGGGAGAAGAGAAGGAACCAGCAAAGGAGTCTAAGGAGGAGTGCCCAGGAGAATGTGGCAGTCTGGAAGTCAAGCAGGGAACGTGTATCAAAGAGCAGGGAATAAATGTCTGTGTCAAATGCCACTAACACTTCAAGTAAGATGAAGAGTGATAACTAACCATGAGCTATAACAATGTGGAGGTCATTGGTAACCTTGACAAGAGCCATTTCCATCGAGGGATTTGAGAACATACCTGATTAAGTAGGTTTAAGAGAAATCAGAAGGAAATAAATTAGAGATAGTGAGCATTGATATTGCTTTCTAGGGATTTTGTTGCAACCAGTGCAAAGAAATGAGGTGACAGCTGGTGGAGAAAGTGGGGAGAAGATTTTCTATTTTAAGACGGGAGATTAATGGTATGTTCAAAGGATAATCCAGGAAAAAACAAAAAAAAGTCAGCAAGAGAGAAGGAGAGAGTTGCTCTAGTCATGCCCTCAAAGAGTAAGAGTAGGATGGGATCCGGTACACAAGTGGAGGAAGAATTGGCCTTACATGGGAAAGGCAGACAGTACAGGTGCAGACCCTAGCAGGGCAGCCGTCTGTGAAAACAGCTTCCAAATGCTTTGGTGCTGCCAATAAAGTAGAATGCCTGGTCACCAGTTTACAGCAATGCTAGGGGAAAATGTTTTTGAGGTTTGAGGAGAGAAAGGGTCTCAGATAATTGTCACTTGGGAGTGTGGAGAAAGAAGAGTGCTTTACTGATCTTTTAGTTTAAACAATAAGCACCTGAAGTTCAAACAGAATACAAAAACTTGTATATCAAGTGTGCAAGAGGAGAAAAGCACATATGATTTTGTTAAAAATGGTAGCTATGCCATCGTAAGATATTGTATCATGTAGCACCTTTTTTAGGAGGTAGGTTTCTATTTCCAAGAACATACTGAAATATTTCCAAGTAAGGAACTTCCTAACCATTGCCTATAGATGGTACAATAAAAGGATAGGACATCAGCCTTGAAGGAGAAAAACATTAAAACCCTTCTCCAGATGCTTTTATTTAAGGCCAAATCCTGCCTTCTTCTTCCTGTGCCACTACGATAGTGGTGGCTGGAGTCAGGATAGAGTTGGATTAAGAATGTTAAAGAAAATCATCAGTATAAAAAGCAATAAAAAAAGTGGAGGTATCTTAATAGGCTGGTGTCAAAAAACACTTGGTCAGGACCAAGGTTACTGAAAAGCAGTATGGTTAATACTTCAGAAAACCAAGGCCAGTTTGCTATAGCAAGTTATGAGCAGCAGAAGACATCATCTGGGAGTGGAAGGGACTCCCCAGTGACTGGAACAGAGTGGCAGATCCCTATAGAAAGGAAGTGTCCACTTGATCAGGGCTTGACTCTACTTTATCCTGACCTAAAGCTTGACCTTTTCATCATGAACTAACCTACCCATTCCCTCAATGGGTTCTAAATGTTACTGAACCACAAACCAGGGAACTTTCACAGCCTTTTACATGAGGGGTCCAGGCAGTCTAGTAGGCACCAACTAAAGATGTTGAAACATGGGCCTCTCTGGATCTCTTTCCAGAGGTCGTCTACTTTCTCGGCAAGGAGGCATTAGGGTGTTACAGATTCAGGGGCCGCAATGCCATATGGCTCAGCGTGATTATAAAGCATTCCTTTCGTTCCTTCCAGGAGAGTCTATTTTACTCCAAAAGAGTATAGAAAGGTCATGTGGGAAATAATAGAGCTACATTAGATATCTATTTTTGTGCAATAAATTGCCCCAAAACTTATATTAAATGCACATTTTCTATCTCACATTTTCTGTGGGTCAGGAATTGAGGTGCGACTTAGACGGGTCCTCTTAGAGTCGCAGGGTGCAATCAAGATCAACCACGGCTGTAGCTGTCCAAAGTCTCTACTGGGGAGGGTTCCCTTTGAAGCTCCTGTGGTTGTTGGCAGCCTTCAGACCTCTGAGGACTGTGGGACTCAATGCCTCCCTTCCTCGCGGGCTGTCTTCTGGAGGCCTCCCTCAGTTCCTTGCCGCACAGACTGTCCCAGGGCAGCTCACAGCATGGCAGCTGAGGCCATCAGGGAAAGCAGGTAGCAGAGGGAAGAGCGGGCAAGCAAGACAGAACCAGAGTCGTGTTGTAACCTAACCTTGGAAGTGATATCCATCCCCTTTGCTGCATTCTATTTGTTAGACTCGAGCCACTAGTTGTAGCCCACACTCAGGATGGGATGGGATGAAGCGGGGGTTGCACACTGACGTGAACACCAGTAGGCAGGGGTCTCCGGGGGACATTTCAGAGGCTACCTACCGAAATAGACAACTTGGAAACTAACCAACAGTAGCTCCTGGAAGACTTCCTTCCAGATCATTTGCCTCCATTCCCAAAAGCTCAGAAATGAAAGGAGGCCAGCTGTTCATCTTCTAAAATATTGCCTTGCTGGGCATAGTTTAGCCTTGGAGAGGGGGGCTGTCTTTATTTTTTAAGGCACACAAGGCTCTCGGTGTAGCCTTTGGGCCTGCATTGGACCCAGGCCCTGCCTCCCACACTGCTTAACCTAGCAGCTCTCCTCGGCTCACATGGTCCCTCAGGCTGTATCTTTTTAGGGGAGATTTAGTTCACACATTGTCAGCCACCATCATATTTCCCTCTCAGAGGGCCTTCCTCACTGCCAGGAACGTGATGCATTTTACCTCCTGTCAGGAGATTTACCCAGGAAGGTGAGTGAATGACTCATACTTCCTTAGCTCAAGTTCTAGCCCATTCTGCTTCCACCAAGAAGGAAATGGACGGTGGAATTATGTAAGTGAGAGATACGTCAGAATGTTTCAAACTTCAGTTTGGATGCATATTTCCAGGCTTATGTGAAGGGAACCGAAAAGCCAACTGATGAAGCATTCTTCCAAGAAACAAATCATGAGAAATTACATGGCAGCAGGAACAACCCCTCCCTGGGTATTGTGCACACTTTACAGAAGGGTGGCCACATTCTTTGGATGGCAGTGAGCCCAGGGATGAAGCCAGCCAGCCTTCCCAGTGCATTCTATGGCCACGAGGAAGATGCTGGTGTGGGGCAGTTCATGCACTTTGGTGCCTCACAAACCTGAGCTTGGATCCCAGCTCATTTTCTTATTCACTGGGCAATACTGGGCACATGTCTGAGTCTTCTGTGTTTATTCCACAGCCTTCCAGAAAGAATTAAATGATGCAATTACTGACATAGATCAGAAGCCAAGGAGCTACCCCATCATCTGGGAGACTTCTGTTCTCCCAAGGTCCCCAGTGTCCCTGAATCCCAAGACTGTCCTGACCCTCTTAGCTGTATTCCCCATTTTTCCTCACTCCTTCTGATTAAACTTCACCTTTGAAGGGTAATATCCCAGGAAAACCTTTTCTGAGAAGCTCTCAGGTGAAAGAAAGCTAGTGAGGTCATTTGTGCTGGGTCATCCAAGACTTTGAGGCCTCTCTCAGTTACCCATGAAGGCTCTGCAGTCAAATAGGGACACACAGAAACACCTAGAAGTCCACCTCTCAGATCTAATCCTAACCTATAATCACTTTAATTTTGCCAATTCCCAGCTCTGGCTCAACCCAATCATCCACTTTATCCAGCCCTGTTCCCAAGCTGTTGAAAATTATCAAAGCCTACTACTGACCAGTTCCTGTTATAAAACCTATGCTATTCAATATCACTGCTCACTAATCCTTTCATTCGTCCTTATTAACTGCCTATCCTGCTCCATATGGCAGCAATTTCAATTTATTCAGCTCTTCCCTGATCCCCAAATACTCCGTCCACTTCTTTCTGAGCCTTCCACTTCACCAAAAAACTTAATATTCTCTGCCTCACCTCCCTTTTCCTTCACCTCAAAGTAACTCCATGGCCTCATCTGACTCTCTCAACTTCCTCCAGTCTGCAAAGAGGAAGGCTTCCTACTCTTTTCCTGTGCTAACAGAGAACTTCTGATGCCATCCTTCCTGCCTCTTTCTAGATTTTATCACATTAACCATCCCCTCTTCTTCACTTGCAGATTCAACACCTCCTTCATGCCTTAGGGTAAGATGCCTTTTCCCTTTGTTCTCACCCTTGTCCCCACATTAACAACTCTCCTTCCATCACCATCATCGGCAAGTAACATTCACCACCCACAGTTCTGCGTCACTCATTCACCTCTCCACTCCCCAGAATCACACTTCCATCTCCAGTATTTTACTGAAAATGCTTTCTCAAATGTCTCTGATATCTTTCTAAGTGCCAAATGCTATGGCCTTATCTCTGTCCTCCTCTGATTTGATCCTTCTGCGACATTGAATGCAGCTATCCTCTCCTTAAACTGTGTTTTGCCTCTGTGTCCTCTGTTCCTACATTTCCTACTCTTCTGTCTCAGTCTCCACTGCCCGTGCATCTTTCCCCTACTATCCCTTAACTGTAATGATTTCAGATGCGCTCTATAGGTCTCTTCTCTTTTCCATGCACACCTCTCTCTGTGCCATCGCACCTGCTTCCTTGGGTCTGACTATTATCACATCAACACCAAAGACTCTTAAACTTGCCTCATTAGTGCCAACCTCACTTCTGAATGTCAGCCTCCTGAGGTTTCTGACTTCATACCAAACACAACTCCAAAAATTTCCTGCTTTCGTTGCCAGCTCACCTATTCTAGGCCTGTTTTAGAACAGAGTTCATCATCTTCCCTACCAGACCCCAATCTCCTTCCCCTGGGTTTCCTCTTCCTACTATATCCCTGTAATTATTTTCTCTTCTCACCCTGTTTATGCAGTCAGTATCCTCCTTAGTTTACCTACATAGAACTCCAATTCCACACATGACCGAACGCCATGCATTCACCAAGCCTGTTGATTCTTTTCCATTTCCACTGGCACCATCTTTATCATTTATCACTGGGACTTCTGCTGGCAAGTCATCTTATTGTCAAATGACGTGTATTACACAGCAGTAAGAGTGATGGCCACAAGGCATGAGATCAAATCACTGGAGAAGCACAGAGAGTACTGAGAACCACCAAGTAGAGGCCAGGCCAGGTTCCTGGTGGCTGCCACAGAGCAAAGAGAGATGACACTCAGTGTCTGGTTACAAAGGGAGGGACCAGTGGTAGGGATTGCAAGTTAGAAACGCATTTACTCTTCAATTATTGGGGCCTGTGAGAATAAAGTTCATGCCTTAAGGACACTAAACAATGTCTTGTACAAAGGAAGGAGAGTTTCAGGAAAGAGAATGTCTCTGCAAAGTGTTATGAGAGGTTTCATCAATGAGCACAATTGTCTTTTTTAATTTTCCAGGGCCATGACTATGGAAGTAGACACGGCATGTCAGAGGTCCCTTCTCAGTTGAAAATCAAAGCTTCTCTCCCTGTTCTTCACTTGGCCAAGAAAGAGGATCCCTATTTAGTCTTGTCACCAAGGAACAAGCTTACCAGGGAACTCTGATGCAGGGCAGAATGCAGAGGAGATACCTTCTCCGGTCACCTTCAGCTGAATTCGAAGGTTCTTGTGATTTACCAAAACATCAAGCAAGACAGGAGCATGGTTCTAAGCTAAGTGTGTTTCTCTACCAGCTACAAAGTTGTGAAGCAGATGGGAAAAGGCAGAGACCATCAAACAGCCGTCAGCCAAGTGAGGCCAGCTTTGCTAACCAAATGATTCAGATACATTTGTCATTCCCCTCCTTGTGTGTACAGGTGCCGCATTTTAAAAACTCAAGGCTCCTGTTTCAGCAACCCTGGGTAGAAATATGCAGCCTATTTCCACTTCCTTCCATGTGGCATATATCATTTCTCTTCCTAGTTTCATAGTGATTTATAGAGATTGCAGGCAGCAAAGAGTCAGCAATGATTAACTGGAAGAGATACCTCTAAGTCACAGATCAATTCACTTATTTCTGCAGCAATCTGAAGAATGAATCTCATTTCTTTGTGGTTATTTCAGTAACTTTGAATCTCAGTAATAAATGAGACCTCCAGAGCTCATCTCTGTCTGAGGTTGAGCTCAAACCTTGGGGTGGTGGGGAGCAGGGGACAAAAGAGAAATTTTGCAAGGGCCATCACCTACTTGGCCATGCAACCCAGATAGCTTTGCCCTGCACCATAAAGACTCATCTCACTTTATGGACCATCAAAGGCTCGGCAGTAACTTCTCAAGTGGTAGGCAAAGGTGTAGGTTCAAGATGACATATTTCATGACTTGTGGAATACATACTTGAGAAAGAGTACTCAACCCTGAAGTCAACACTCACCAAATTACCTTTTCCAGCTAAGGAGGAGAATAATCTGAATTTTACAAATGCTATCTATCTATAGACTATTCTCCTGGGAAATCTTTCAGTCCCCTGCAGCAGTCTGTGGAGGAGATACCAGCAATTCAAACTGAGTTAGCTTGATCTTCTTTCCCTGACACAACAGTGCACTTAGCAATAAAATGGTCAAAAAAGCAAGCAAACAGATTAAGTGCAAGAGAAAGAAGGCAAGAGGCAGGGTAAGCCCATTCTCATTAATTAGTCCATGAAAATTGTAGAACTGACTGCAGGGCCACATCCCATACCACTGGGAGAGAAGGATACAAGAAACTTCTAATATCCAACAATTGGGAGCACCATAAACAATAAGGAAAAATGGATCATGCCCTCTTTTTCCCAGGACTCCAGAGTTTCCCCACTCCTTTAGTTTAACTCCTTTAACAAAATTATCAAGAGAAATTTGGATGGCTTGCTAAGTATTTTAGTACTTATTAAGTACAAAATCAAAAATAAAAATTAAATTACATTTTTGTGCTAGCTTCAAGACATAAATATAACAACGACACAGTACTTCCTAAGTGACATGCATTATAACATCGCTAAATAGCCAAAGAGCAAGATAGTAAAATTTGCATCCAATTTTCTGCCTCTGGGGGACCTTGGGCCACTCATTTAACTTCTCAGTTTCCCCATGAGCAAAATGGGTATAATGATAGTGCCTACTATTCTATACAGCAGGGCTTCTCAATCTCGGCATTATCAACATTAGAGGCTGGATAACCCTTCGTTGTGGAGGGCTTCCCTGTGCACTCTAGGATGTTTGGCAGCATTCCTGGCCTCCACCCACCAGATTCCAGTAGTACCTCCCCTCCCTCAGTTACGACAATCAAAATGTCTTCAGATATTGCAAGATATCCCCTAGGAAGTAAAATCACCCTTAGCTGAGAACCACTGCTGTAGAAGAATAAATCAGTCAATATCTATAAAATGCTGAGATCTGTTAGCAAATGCTCCACGACTTGACCCAGAGGATAACAGAGTCTGGAGAACAAAGAGAGAAAGTTTGTCCTACAACAAAGACAACTTCACTATTCTTGTGGAGCCCCTAATGAAGTTAGGAATCACTCTGACACATTTCCAAATCACTCTCCATTCTTCAAAGACCTTGGTGAAAAGATGCAAGTGCTATTGACCATCTGACAGACTTACAAGCACCTACATTATTCTCTCTCCCTCATCTCCATTGAATGATACAAGCAATTTATTGAAAATCATGTTTATTGTCCCCCTCAATACTTGAATGCCTGCCCAGCCAAAGACAATGAACACTGCAGAGAATATTTTTATTGGATTTTACAAACAATAAAAATAATCCATCTGGCCTCACTCTTTTTATCTTTGTTTAAGGACCATTTTGTTACAACATAAAAAAACTTGGTTTCCTTGCTGTACAAAGGGAACCATTGCTGCATCTTACCGACTCTTTGATGGCCAGCACTATCCTGGTGCCAGATAAATAATGAAAGCATTCCCTTCACAGACAACTCGCTCTGTTAGAAAGTTTGTCCTTATTTCGAGCCTGGCTCTCTTCTTATAATTTCTTTGTACATTGTTCAGTCACATACTATTAATAATTGTGCAGCTGCTGTGTGCAAGCACCATGGCTCTTAAGCCACACACAAGCTCTACTCTTTTTCATGAGAAAAATCCAGATAAATGAAGATAATGATGACCCCTCAATTTGGGCCTCTCTTCCCTGACTAAAGGTACCCAGTTCAGTTCACTAGTCCTCACAGACGATGGTGTCCTAGCCCCTAACCATCTTGGTGCCTCTTTTTCAGATGAACTTCATCAATGGACTCAAAATGAGGTGTCTGCATTAGACACCGCACTCCAGGTATTATTGACCAGCAAAGAACCCAGAAGGACTATTACATCTCTGATCTACACCCAGTCAACCTCCAGTGCAGCCCAAGAAGAGCCATCTCCACGGCAGGCAGGCCTCCCAGACTCTTACACGTTAAGGCAAAGTAAGATTCCAGGTCTCTTTCATGCAAATTCCCTCCCAGGAAGTTTACCTCCACCCTATATACTCACAGGTTATATTTCGAACCAAAAATGTATAATCATCTATCTGTTCCTATTTAATCTTGGAGTCCTGAGCAGAGGCCAGAATACCAAGATAGCTTTTAATACTGGTTCTATAAATGATGGCATCAGCTACCCCTTCCTCCTTGCAACTTTTCCCACCAGCTTTGGACCCTTATAAATTTTGACCGAATAAATTGTTATCTTCATCTAAAACAAGGTAGGCAAACTATAGCCTACAGCCCAAATCCAGCCACTGTCTGTTTTTATAAATAAAGTTTTATTGGAACACAGCCATGTTCATTTATTGACACACTGCCTATGGCTGCTTTCCCAATTCAACAGCAAAATTGAGTAGTTGCAACAGAGACAGTATGATCCACAATGCAAAAATATTTATCATCTGACCCTTTATGGAAAAAGTTTATGATTCCTAACCTAAAGCCTTCAAATATGTCGAACAGAATCAAGCCAAAGTCAGGGTGCTATGGGCCTCTGGTTTATTAAAAATGCTTAACCATCACATTTAGGAATAGTGGTTCACACAGTTTTGAATTCATGTAAAAATGTGGTCATTCCTAGGGTCTGTACAGAACTCAAGATGCACTCTCTGCTGTTGGCATTGCTTGATCCTAATAATGCCATCAAAGTAAGAACAGGATTAATTAATTGACTAGTCAACTATTGGTTAGCACAAAATTTGTTTTCCTGTGATATAAACAGATGAAGGAAAACAATGGGAAACAAAACAGGTAAATTTTGAAGGAACAGCAGGAGGCTGAGGAGAAAATTGATCCTAAGAAGCAGCCTGAGGCCCAGAACCAAGAGGGGCTTCTGTAGAGATGCATGGATTTGTTCTGATGGCGATTAATGCTTCCCGCTCACACTGGCCTGTGTTTGTTGTGGTCTGATGCTGCTCCTGAGGCAGGTAACTCACAAAATTACCACAGTTGCTGCTTGAAACTGCTGCCACATGGGCTTCCTCACTGTTGTACCCATAGGCAGGTGATTACTTACTAAATCCTACACTGTGTTGGAATCCAATATTCTTGTACAGTAGTAACTTCTCATGGCCTTAAATCAGGCAACCCAAAGCCATTTGTCCCCTCTTAGGAAGCACTATTTTTATTTCCAAATAACAGTTCTCACAGCAGGCCCCAAGAGCCTGAGCACAACAATGTAGATTGTGCAATGTAGGGCTGACTGCTCCAAGGAAAAAATAATATTTGCATTTGAAAACACACACACTCTATAGGACCCTTTTGCTAACAAATATTAGGCCCAGTGCATTGAACCTGAAAACAATCTCAGAGTGGGTCATTTGCCAGGAGAAGAGAATATTGCCAAGTAGTTCAGAACATGGGCTTTTGTATCTGGCAGACCTGGATTGGAATCTTGACCTGTTACTCAATCCCTTTAAATCTCAGTTTCTTTATCTGCAAAATGGAAATAAGAGTAACACTTCCTCACAGGGTTGTTGTAAAAACAATTGATATAATGCACATAGAGTACATAGTATCTGGTAACTAGTAAGCATTCAGAAGATGTTTGAATTTCCAATAATTTCTAAGACAATGCCCACAGTAACCCTCTTTGAACAACAATTAAATTGCATGCCCCACTTAACAAATGAGAATGCCAGGGCATACAAGTTTTTAGATTTTCCCAAGGCAAGAAAACAAGCACTGATGCAAATGTGGAAAGAATGTTTTCAGTTCACTGCCTACCTCTGATACCCTCATAAAAGGAGTCAGTACATTATTAAACAAGCAACTGCCTTTGTTTTATTATTTTTCTACATAAAAATCACCCATGTTGAACCTAAAAGCCAGCTGCACAGGAGTTCCCATGTCCTCTAGCCTTCCTGTGCAATCCTCACTTGTAATATTTGCATTAAGTAAGATACAGGCTCAGCTACTAAAACAGAGAGACACAAAAACACTGTCGCTCAAACAAAATAGATGTTTATTCCATCCTATGGTAACAGTCCACAGGTGACACAGTGGGTTCTGTGGCTCAGCTCCACAAAATCATCCAGGGACTCAGGCTCCTTCCACTTTGTTGCTCTGCCATCTCCTGTGATCCTGGACCAGCAGTATCACCATCACTCAAGAACTTGTTAAATATGCAAATTTTTGGACCTCACTCCAAACTGAATCAGAAACTCTGGGGACCCAGCAATCTGTGCTTTAACAAACTTTCTAGGTACTATCCTTATCCATGTGGTCAAAATGGACTTAACACCTTTTCCATGTTCTAGACCATGGAAAGGAGGGAAAAAAGGAGATGAAGGATGAGTCATTTCCTTTCAAGGAAGTGAAATGGAAATTGCACACATTGTACATTCTGTTCACCTTTCATTGGCAAGGACATGTCCAGCTGCCAGGCAAATGTATTCTCTAGAAGAGGAGTCCTGTGAAACTGGGGAAACTGAGGGAGTTCTACTATTAAAAGCAAGAATAGATATTGGGGTCTCTATTAGAAGGCTCTACCACAACATTTAAATGGAAGTGGCTGCAGCTTCCTACTCCCCACACAGTGGGAAATGCAACATCCCCAGCACCTCTCAGAGAGGTTGCATTTTTTTCCCTGACACCTCTAGATTTGACTTCCTCCTTCCCCTAAATAATTATTTTACTCAAGCCAATCCTCCTAAGGCAATCCTTTTCATTTCACCCTCCCCTGGTCTCTTTCCTTCATTTCCCTAAAACCCTTACATGAGAGCAGTCACGTGGAACAGTGACTGCTGAAGGATATTACTGCCCTACAGATCATTTAAAACCAAATTCCAGACACCCTTGTTCTAAAGGTCCCCTTGTCCGTTTCCACCAGGACCTCTCTCTGGTCAACTTTCTTACTCTTCTCTATCTCCAAGCTCCTTACCCCCTCATTTCTGAACTGTCTGTGGGAATCTAAATTACTTACCGTTTTATAAAGAAAAATTCTATTGTCTTATATCTCTGACTAGACCAGCAGGGGCAGGGAGGTACAGTGAGCAGGAGCACCCTCTTATACCTAAAGAAGCTAATAACAAATTGTCCTCCTAAACAAAGGCAAATCTCACCCTGACAGGAACTCTCCTACCAGCTTTAAAACATACGTTTTTTTCTCCACGCAGATATAGGTCATGGTGCCACCCTGCATTGAAGTCAATCACATCAAAAGGTCTGAGAAGAAGGGATTATGCAATAATTAGCAATCGTTTTATATGTTAATTTTCTATTATTTAAAATGCTCTCTTCAAAACTAAATTTTAACTGTGAAATGGCACTGATTTATTGAAGCATGATTTCTAGATAAGAATTTTCTCCCATGCTGTCAAATTGGTTATTTTCCTTAATTGCCAGGGGGAAAAATGTTTAGCTAATTAACATCTTTAAATAAAAGGAATATACAGTTAAATAGTTTACAAAGTATAAGGAAGTATAAAATCAAAAGGAAGTATATTCCCCCCTACCCTGTTTCTTCCCAAAGGTTATTTTGTTAACAACTGCTTGGATATCCTCCAAGGAAAAACAAAAAAGTCCATGTTATATGATGAATATGTCAAAGATTTATTGAAGGTTTACCCGTGCTAGGCATTGTACAAAGCATTGTGCATGCAAGCCTATAATCCTCCAAACAACCCTATGATGTGAGTACTATTATTCATAGCCCTGATTTTACAGGTGAGGAAATTGAGGCCCAGAGAGAGACTTAGGCAACTGGCCCAGTCGCACACACTAAACAGTTGAGGTGAGGATCAATCCAGCCAGGCGGACTCCAGAGCCCAGGTTCTTCAGCAGCACTGGGCTCTTCCCCACCCAGTGTACCACACATTTCTCAACATAAAACCATTGGTGTCATAAGACCCCAAGGCATCTGCTTAAGAGAAGTTCTTTGTCACAACAGTACATAGCATTTCTAATTTGTTCCCTGCCCAAGAAATAAAAATGTATTTTTAAAAGAAAACTGCAAAATGGAGAGAATCTTGTGGAAATAGAGATCAGACCCAAGGAGCAGCCAAGAGATAGAGATGGGGTGGCCCTTCCCCTCCCCATCCCTGTGTCATATCGTCGAGTTGACAATCGAGTTCTCTGTTCGTGGTGTGCTCTTGGCCAAAGAATGACCAGACAAACCAAAGGCAAGGTAAGCACAAAAATGAGGTTCATTGAGGAAGAGCAAGATAAGTTTATAGAGTAAGAGTAAGGTACATTCACCACAGATGACATATGGGCCCCCTGTCATAACAAGAGGCTCTGGTTATGATCTGGGGTCCTGTTTTATACTGTCAAGATTGAGCCCTCTTTGTGGTTCAGAAGTCACCATGGAACCACTTCGGTGGACAGTTAATGGAATGATAATTAGCCTTAGGTTACTCTAGGTCACTTTCCAGATCCTATTGTGCCTGGGCTACCTGGCCCATGGGCCAGGGAATTCCCTGAATTCTTTTGCATATTGACAGGGTGTTCCTCCTTCCCCCAGGTGTGGCAGTTGCTTGGAGAAGGATTAAGGTGGGACAGCACCAAGATGGGGGAACCTGCCCTTGTCCTTCTTCCCCAGGTGGGGCAATTGCTTGAGGCAACACTAAGGTGGGGCACCCACTTTTGTCCCTAGGAGAGCTGGAGATCCCTTACTATCTATCTAACAATACCTCCTAAGGAAGCACTGGTGTGGGCATTTCCATGGTAATAGATGGAAGAGG